>VNJO01000781.1:25754-68041 GCA_008042535.1 Drosophila tani | reverse complement strand
TCGATAGCTCAAGACCGAAAAGACCGGTAAGCTAACAGTGAATGTGCAAGTGCCAGGCTGTCTGTCTCTCTCCGCACACACACCTAAGCCTGATGTGTGTGTGTGTGCTCCCCAGGTGGAGGTATGAATTTTACGCATGCAATTCTAATGGAGACCGTAATTTTCCACTGGCCAAACCAGAAACAAATCTCAAAGCTGATATTAGAGATGAGCAAGTGACAAAGTTGGTCGATATGGCTTAAAGCCTTAAATATTTAATGGGATATTTTAGAATTGTTAAGTTAAGGACTTCAAAATTGTTTATCTTATCGAAGAAGTTATAAAATAAAAGTAAATTTAAGGTGAAGCTTCGATAGCAGAGCGCACAACGTCTCACGTACATTTCTGTTTAAAATGCTAACATTACTGTTGTAACCACAAAAACCAGGGGAATTTTTTTAATTAAATAAATATAACCTAAATTATTTACATTCATAAATAAATAAAAATCTTTTATGAGTATTTATTATAACGTCATGTAAGTAACCAAGCATTTAATCTGTAAACATTTTGTATTCATTATAATTTCTGCGGTTTGGCTTTGAAACTATTAGTTCACCAATTTGTTTGTTCAACCAACTGGCCAAATGTGGTCAGTTAAGTGACCACAAAGTCTAAACTACTAAAAATATAGTCGAGTCTCGAATTACGTAAATGAAGTTATGCCAAAATAGACCTCGAGCTCAGCTAAAACCGTTCACAAGAAGTTAAAAGGTCTCTAAAAACATATAAATAGCCTAAAAAACATTAAATAAATACATTTAAAAATATAAATACTTTAAAATGTTATTTATTCATTTTTTTAAAGAACACTTCACGTGATCATCTCTGGGAAATGTGCTTTTGAATCGCTTTGGTGCCCGTAATAAGAAAGGTAATCACACGGTGTCAACCACGAGTCCAGCTCCACCTGGAACTGGTTCGGCCAGGTATGCTAGCTGCCTTCCCCCTCGACATTGGGCAAGACCGCAGCCGAGGAAGACTTGCCACCCAGAAAAAGAGTGGTAAGCAGGCAGTTAGTACCATTTTGGCCAACGACTCAGCTTTTTGTTTTCATTATCATTATTGTTCTCTCTCTAGACGGTCACTTTTTTGCCAGGTCATGATGCTCCACAATGCTCATGGAAGCCAAACAATGGCTGGCTTGCCGCCCGGAAAACATTCAATTTGGTGAAAATTCCGCACAATGGGACATTTATTATTGAACACTCGACGATGGTGACAAAAGCTACGCGGCAATGATAAATCAAATAAAGTTCACACAAAATGGAAACGTTTTGCCAACAAATTTGCTGCTGAAAATCATATCAAATGCGGTGATGAGCTGCTGTAAAAATAATATAATAAAAAGGCGGCGTGAAAGAGCAGTGAAAGTTGTCTTCCGTGGCCGCAATAAATGACATCATTTTTGGCAATAGCCTCGATTCCGATACCCATCGATACCTGAAGCAATGAGTGCGGAAACTGCCGCGAAATGAGGATTTCATGGATGCCACAGAAGAACTAAACTGCGTTTTGTTCATTTCCATGCGAAAACAAAGGCCCCAAGAATGTGTTTTGTCATGCAGCGGAAGCCGGACAGCTCGCCAGCTCACCAGCTCATCGCGGAGAATTTCACTTTCACCGCCAAACATGTCAAAACAAATTCGAAGTTTGCCGTGTATTTCCTGTTAGACGACGCGCATCCCATAACATCACACAGAGATCTTTCTTTCTTTCCACTCGCATTGGATCTCATTGGATCTTTGCTTCCAGTGAGTGTTGACAGGCCGATAATTTGTAACTGCTCCGGTGTCGATATAAGGCAGTGGCACTCGAAACACCGATGCCGATGAGCCTAAACGATAAGCCAGCAGACAACAAATGGGTGCGAGTACCACGACCAAGTCATTCCAATTGAGTAGCTTCTGTTTCCAGCTCCATTCACATGCACTCGCAGACAGTGAGGACTTTAGAAGATGAACTAATATTTTGTGTAATTTTAAACTGAGTTAAAAAATATTTTGGAGTGGTTTAAGGTCTCAGGAATACTTCTTTTGCTTTGATTATTAGTTTAAAAAGTATTTAATTAATTCTGAGCTTAATTTTACTAAGTAGAAGCTTCTTTTGTATGCTTTTAATTGATTAAGACTAAGTAAACAGTTAACATAAATTAATAAAAATATGCTTAGAGCTTGGAAAACTTGTTAACATTTTTTTAAAAAGAGAATATTACAATAATGCCACAGATTTTTCAAGCTATACTTTATAAAAGGTAATAATAAATTGTATTGTGAAGCCATAATAAATATTTGACTCTGGTAATTAATACAATTTTAACTTAAATATTTATAAATAAAATTCAGCTTTCCTAAACTAAAATGTAAATTTTTTAGCTTTAAATTCTAATTGTTATCTTGCCTCAAAGAATCCCCACTGTAGTTTCACTCCCAAACCCCCGTTGTGTTAGGAAGTGCAATCCATACTGGGACGAGGTGAAATGCTCTCTGCCGGCACGGCACTCGATGTTCATGATCTGTCACAGTTTTAATGCGATTGCGTTAAGTTTATGAAGTGTAAAATGGCTGTGGGAAAATCGCAGCGCGGCCCTGAAGAGCGGGCCCAGAAGAAAGTCAAATGTCGCTTTCACATTAATTGCATGTCGCTGTGGATTTTTACGGGGGAACTCAAAAAGCGAACGAAAAATACTCGTATGTGGGGAATTATGGAATTTGTAATTTGCATAAACCGAGAATCTCGAGTGTGTGTGCGTCCGTAACGGTACGACAATTAGCCAAACGAGAAGAAAAGAGTTATGAATTGATTTTTAAGTAGCTAACTGGGGGCAGGCAGAGCCCCCGGCTCGGCGATCGACATGGCGAGAGATCTATGTGGAGCAACAATTGAGCAGCGAACGGGCAGCGGTAAAAACGTGATCTTGAAATTACATCGCTGTCGAACATCGAACACTGTCCATCCATCAGGCTGGCTGTTGGCCCCCAGTCTCAGCCTGCTCTCAAATTACCGCAAAGACAAGTGCAACGGCAGCAGCCGAGGCAGCCGAGTCTTGGCCATGGCTTAAACCACAACTGCAAAGGCGACGAGCCAACGACTGACAGCGACAGCAACAGCAACAGCGACAGCGACAGAAAGCCGCAAACTGGCACACGCTTCCATCAGAATCGCTGCGGTTTCTTGGGCTGGCCAAGACATTTTCATTTCGCACACGCGCTTTTCCTGAACTGAACCGAGCTGAACTGCTTTCCTGGTTTGCTTTCTGTTCAAACAACGCTTGAATAGAAATTGAAAATTGTTTTACGTGTTTCGTACTAATGATCAGGTGTGTACATACACGATGTCCGATGATTGGCATTTGCCGACTTCCACCTCGCTGACGCAGCACAGTTCTGCGATTGCTGGCTGGCCGGCAAACGGAAGTATTGATTTTCTTTTCCCTGGTTTTTTCAAACCTTTTTTCCAAAAGGGTACATAGGTGGCAGGTAGCGGCCCAAGAAATGGGGGAAAACGTTGGGAAAATCAAAGGCGGAGAAAAGCATATGGAGCCCAGAGAAGTTGGTTTAATGGTGGGATTCAATTTGTTTAAACAATTCTTAGCAAGCATCTTTTTATTATTTTCTTAAACTTAACTCCATTTATAATTTAATTTTAGAGGAAAGTGTGCTTTTCAAGTTCCCTTTCATTTCGTTTTCAAGGGTACAACCCACTTCGATGACTCTTTTTATTTATTCAAGAAAAAGTGTTTATTGAAGGATTTCTGCCTGCAGCCTGCAGGCTGTTTTTGCAGCGTAAGCTGTACAAATAAAAGATTCACTTTATGAAGAAACCCAGCAGACTCTCGTCTCCCTCTGAACTTGAAAAAAAAACACTGATTGCAGACGCTTTCAGGTCTTCAGAGCCCTAAAGTCTTAACGACATACTTATGAATGTTTTCACCAATTTTACGATGTTAGAAGAAATGAAAATGCCATGTGAGAAATTTCACATATCCGAAATATAAAAAAGCCCAACAGATTTTCATTGTCCGGCGTGAATCTCTAATGTGGCCACAAATTGTGCTGCCGATTATCACAAATGGTTTGTTTTCCCCCTCCGATTGTGTGTGGAGTTGGCACCTCGACCTGAACTAAATCTATATTGAATGGAAGGAATGTGCTAATAACCAGGTACTCCAGATATATTTGTTTCACTTTTTAAGCCAAAGCCAGAGCCAGGTGACCTCGAGAGGCTGCTGCTGCCGTCAGTCGTAAAAACTGTCACAAGGAAAGTCGCGACTGGCGATGGCCAAGTAAGTCTGCATCGACGGAGGAAGAGGGGTCTTTTGTGACTGCTTTGTGGCCGTAATGTAGCATAAAACGAACCAAATAATTGCCAGGTGCGTGGAGTGTGGAAAGTCACTCAGTCGCCAAGCAGCGTCGCTAAAACTCTTTAGTTTTCTGTGCCAGAGTTTTTCTGATTCATTTATTGACACAAAGGCATACATAGTTTGTGTCTTTTTTTTTTGCGCATTGTCAACTTGGCCATTGAGTGAAAGCCCCCCACCGATGGATGGGCCAAATCCAGAAGTGAGGCAGCAAAAGCCACTGACACGATTCGATTTGCAGCAACGGCAGCGGCTGCGACATGAGCTTGCAATTTGGCAAATTGATTTTCTTTGCCATAATTCTACATTTTTATTGTCTGTGCTAAACTTTCTTTCTGTGCCGTGCCTTTCATCGATTCAATCTCTTCAATGAGCTAAATTGTCTGTCACTTACCGCCATTCGTTTCAATTGATCTAAATCCACTTGTTGTCGTCGGCACAACTGATGCGACTATTATTATTAAACTTGTTAAAGCGATGGAAAGTAGTTGTGGTTTTGCCGCCGTTCTCGTCGCTCTTGCTGTTCTCGTTGTTGTCGTTGTTTCTGGCGCTGTGCAGCGGGACAACTCCGCCGCCGAGGCCGGCGTAACCCACTTAAACATGTTTGGAGTTTTGGCTGGACACTTGCGGGGAGTTCTGTTCTCGGCCCAGACCGTCTGGCAGCAGAAACGAGCTTCTGTGAATGTGAGTATTCACCCAGCCCAGCCCCAGCCCTGCGCGAGATTTCGAAATCGGCGGAAGCGAGTGTGCGAAAAAGAACCAAACACAAGTAGCAGCAGCAGGCAGTGTTGTAATGTTGTTGCGCGCGAACAAAACGAAAGACTTAGGCGACGAACGCGAGGCGGCCAAGTGAGTTGTCACTGATTGCCCGATTCTGGTATCTGGTATCTGATTTCGATTCCGATTTAATTGCGGCCACCGCACTTTCTTTGGTCAGCCGCGAATTTACAGTTGCTGGCACCGAATAAACACCACTAACACACTGCACCACATCTAAATAGTATCTCGGATCTCGGATCTTGTAGCTTGGTAGCTCGGTAGCTTGTAACTTGTATCTTGTAAGTTGTATCTGCACGACCAAGCGTCCGGTCAACTGTTCGCCTGAACGCTCCGCGTGTGTCTGACTGTCTGATTGCGAGCTTGCCCGAGCCAGCGGCCAAGATAACGGACCTTCGCCACTTTTGTGTGGAAAACTTTCACTTTAACTCAGTCGGAGAGCGATGGAGAGCGGAAAGCCAGAAGAGAGCTAGCCCGGAGAGCGCGCGGCGGTACGTGAGAGTATTTCTATTAGGCGTCGCTTAAATGGTAAACATTTCTAATTCGGCGTCGGCTTCTTCAGCTGCTGTTGCTTCTGTAGCGATTCCTGTTTTCTTCCGCCGCCTGCTTTCTTTCTTCTCTCTCTCTCTCTCTCTCTCTCCCTCTGACTCTCTCTTGTGGCTCTCTTGGCGTCCGCACGCGTGCGCGTTTGAAACTAAACTGAAGCGGCTAACAGTGCGGCTTCTTGGTTAAGAGGAATCCGTCGAGTGATCTCGTTAACAGAGGCGGTCTGTTGGCGACCTGCAATCGCCGTTGATGTCACCCGAGGAGGCGGAAGTGGAGCAAGAGATAGAGCTTAAGATGAAGCTTAAGTTGAAGCTTAAGATGGAGCACGATATGCAGCTCGAGATGGGGTTGGAGGAAAAGCACATAACTGCATAGACTAAGGCCATCAATATGCATTGATCTAATCGCTTATCTGCATTAACTTAACCCGAATATTTTTACAAATTCTTAATAAGAATCTCTCACATAATGAGGCTATAACTATGTGATTAAATATCATACAAACCCTTAGAACATTTCCTTAAAATTATATTAAAAGGTTTGCTGGGAGAACCCCCTCAATTATTTATATTTCTAGCAAGGTTTATAAATTAATTTTATGCAAGAAATACATATTTTTTAAATTTTTTTTTAATGGTATTCCTTGGATAGCAAACTCTCCGATGTGAGATAAAGTGGTTTATAATATGTAATGCTTTATTTTTCATCAATAAACTCTTTATAATCCAGGTCTATCTTTATTTTCAATAAATGTTCAGTATAATGATGACAATTCAATATAAGGGGTGTGAATTTATGCCCAAATTTATCGTGTAAGTCCGCTAATTAGTTCCCTCGATACCAAAAGCAACCCATACATAAATCCAAATGAAACTCGACGGTATAGGAAAGGTCATTCCTCCCGCGAGCCTGGCAATTTGTGGCTCTGAAAACACCGGCAAAAGTGGCCAACTAATAACGGTCATCGGTGGACCGCCGATGCATCGTCCACATGTGGCATCCACTGCGGCTGGGAGGCGAGGAGGTGCCACCTGCCGATTGGCATTTCCTTGACCCAAATTTCACTGGAAAATCCGGCGGCGCCAGCGGTGTGTTATTGTTTTGCTTTCTTGCCTGAACTGGGCTTGGCTTGACTTTGGCCCGGCCTGGCCCGGACCGCTCGGAGTCGCGGGGGTAAACGCCTGACCAGGCTGGCACTTGTGGCTGCCCAAGCGTGGACTCCGCTCCGCTCCACCATCACGATCTTTTTGTAGAATTTCACTTTCGTTATTGTTGTCGCAGTTCGCCTTTTATTTTTTTCGTTGGTTTGTCCACTTAATGATTTTCTGTTCACTTTTTCTGTGCTTTTCTCGGGCTGACTCGTATTTGTTTTTTGTATTTATTTTCCCGTGGTCAGGGCAGCGAAATGGAAAACGCCGCGGCGGTCTCCAGCCGATTGGGCATGCCGGGCACGTGGGTGGTGCGGCGGTGGCCACAACCTGGCCAGAACCAGTCGCCGCTGGAGCCGATGGCTTTCTCAGTGCATAGTGATTCATTAGATGCGGTATTACGACACCAGAGAGCCACGAATGAGGCGAATTATGAACGATTTTAAACGATTTTAGCATAATCAACGGTATGGTGTCTAAGACAAAGACCCCTGACTTTCTCTCCGTCTCCAGTGTGCAGTCTACGGTCTACAGTCTACAGTCTTCATCGTCCCGGACAATGGGAAGCTCGCCCAAGAAGGTGCCAAAATAAAGCGATAACCAAAGCTCGGAGCGAACTCCAAACAAATAGCAACGGGGCGAACCCGGCGATCCGCACACCAAACGATGAAATATTCGAGGCCATTCTTCGAACGCATCTGTTTAAGATGCCGCCGCCAAATTGACCAGCGAATGGATAATGGCTAATATTGGGTTACACAACCGCTACAAGGGAGTTGGCTAAGAAAAGGGGGATTATAAATCAAATGACCTGCAATATATCTTAAGCGGTACACGGAAAGAACTAGCCTTTGAAAGGGGTTTGAATTGGTTTCATTCAAATTCTTGGATTTCATTCATGAAATTTCAGATTTTTATACTCGGTACCTATGGGATACAAAGGTATTTTTGCCATGTGACCATTGTTAAAATTGTAGACCTTTATTTTTCTAAGAATTATATAAAATAGAGTTTTATGGACCTGTTCTCAAAATGTTAGTAAAATTGGATAATAAAAATGCGAGTTATAGAATATCTAAGCTTGTGTGCTTGGTAAACTTTTGCAACATCTACATATTTGTTTCCAGCACCAAGGAGTGTTGCTCAACATGTTTTTAGCAGCAGTTTCCTAGCAACCTTTATCTAGAAACATTTTCTGGTGCATTCCGACATTAATAAATTAGAGCATTATTAGACAATGGGCCTTATTAATGTCAATTTGTCTCTTAATTTAAATCATAAGGCTGTGAGTACTTAGTCTGTAGCTTTCTTTCTTGATAACACATACTTTACACCATTTCCATGCCGAAACTTTATTGGAAAGCAATGCTAACTGTGCTTTAAGAGATATTACAAAAAGAAGAATAATAAATTTTAAATATTTTTCATATTAATTTATTTTGAACAATATAGGATATCCCATAATATTTTTCTGAGTGCCAACCATAATTGCAATGCTCACTTGACTTGGGTTTTGCATATCTGCCGCTGATGCTGCTGCTGCCGCTGCCGCTGCCTCTGATGAGCCGTCAAAATTTCTATTTCACAGCTGGCCAAATAATTTGCAAACTAAGCAGCCATATCGACAGGGGGCTGGGCGATCGATGAAAACATCAAATCAGCATAATGATCCAGGCGAGCGACAAGTGTGAGAAATTCAATTTCGAAGACGGGTCCAGAAAGTGAAGGTTCCAAATCGATTTTGGCCGACACACGAGTATTCGATTCGATTATCGGGGATGTTTCCCTGTCGACGACGCCTACCAAATTGCCAATTTGCCGTCTGTGTTCCGATCCCCTCTCGGGGCTAACAGTTTTTTAACTGGCATTAATTCGCTTTCAACGAAACCGAAAGCCATCAAGTTCACAAAGGCGGCCTGTTGTGCGCGCCCCTCAATGGTGGTCAATGGTCTCCGCTCGGTCTGGGAGTCGTTGTTTGGACTAAGGCCCAATTAATCAAAAATGAGGCGTCGACACGAATTTTGATTTATTGCCTGCAAAATCGAACCAAAAACTCCATCATTAACGCATCTTTGAGGCAGCCCTAAACATACTTTCCATTTCGCAGCTCCGAAAAGGGTTCCGAAGTGGAGTTCAGTAGCCCATCGATTTGCTGGGATCTGTGACTAATTGAAAAGGCAATAATTTCACTTTTAGCAAGTTGCAAGCCGTGTTTACCCCGCTAAAGCCAAACAAGCCGGGGCCAGAAAAGAAACTTCGGTTCGGCATAATAAATGAAAGTGAGTACCGGCCGAGTGCCAACAGCAGCAAGTACAAATGACATACAGACCATCATTGTTAGGCTGATGTATGACACGTTTGCCAACAGATCCTCCGGCTAACTAAATAAAGGTTTCTTTTTCCCCAAACAAAAAAGTAAACAAAATTGACAACAAATCACGCATACGCCACCGGTGACAACTTGCGCTTTCAATTACCGCGCGCGTGTCAACGGCCCCCGTGAAAAAGGGTCTCCAGATGGTACACCTATGATTTAATTTCGGTTTCTTTTCGCACATTTTTAATTACGCAAATGTTATTCAATAAACCCGTAAACGAGTCGAGTCGCGGGGCCCGGTCGCGATTAGAGAAATGGGCGAAACTTTTTGGCAAGAGAGTGTTGAGGTTTCTTATGAGGTTTCTTAGCTATATTAAGAGGCTGGCAGCTTACTTGTATTTACTATAATTGCATAGAAAAATATTTTAGCTTAATTATAGCTTCCTTCTTTATGGTAGCTTAAATTTACACAATTAAATATTGTATTTTAATTATTAAATTAATTTGTTAGATGTTCTAGAATCTAGATGGACTTTTGTTTCATTGGGCTGTTATTCATAAAGTTTACCAACTAGGAATAAATACGGATAATAAAGAAAAGTATCCCTGCATTAGAAATTAAAGTTAAGACTTTAAATGGGCTGGAAAACTATGCAAAGTAAAAACGACCTCAAGAAATAAATGTAATTAAATGAATAAAGGTAAAATGTAATGAAGAAAATTAAGGAAAGTATGCTTTCATAAAACAAGCTTAATTAACACCGGTAATAAGCTTTTAAACTATAAAATTAACATAATGTTCTCAACATATTAATTTAAATTGTAATAAAATTTATAAATAAACAAATACAAGATTTCTTTCCAGTTAACATAACCGCAAATAATCATAAGATTTAGTCTCTAAAATTTCTAAAATAAAAGAGCATCTACTGGCAACTCTGCAAATATTTTCTTTAGCCATTTCTTTTGGCTCTGGCTTTGTCGGTGGTCGCATGGCCTCCTACCCGGCCAGCTAGGGCTCCAAGCTAATTGCACTATTATTTCATTTTGATGCCATTTTAATTTAATTCCATTTGCGCAACGACTTTCGTCTTCATTAGGCGCGTTTTTCTGCACATTGTTTGCTTGGGACGGGACGCTCTCCATAAAAATTTTGCACCTTTCACAGAATCCATTTGACTTCCGTCATCGCTTTTTTATTCCTCAGCAGCTCTGTTAGGTGTGTGTATTTTCTTTTCTCACTTTTTATTTAGTTATTTATTTGGTTGGTAATCAAGGTTTGATTGTGTGGCCGTTTAATTGGCGAAAATTAAAAAGGGAAAACGTTTTTACATCGCAGACCGTCTTTCTTGTGTGTGGGCGTCCACCGCGGCTAATGCAATTAATTAGAAAGCGAAACTAAAAAATTCATTTAGATTATGCGCGGGGGGAAATTCATAATTTTTCCCTGATAAATGTTTGGCCGAACAGAAATATATATTTCTTACAATTGCCTTCACTTTTTGTTCGATGATGTCCGAAGGGCAAAGGCCAGAAAAAGGCATACACTTTTCGAAAGGGAAGCCTGGGGCCATGGGTAAATGATTTACCTTGACTGCCGGTGAAATGGAGAAGTCTTTGGCTTCGATGGTGGGAGAGAAAAGTTTCCCCCGAACGGAGTTTAACGAGATCGCAATTCTCCCTGGGATCACCATTTTTGACGCCCTTATTTAGACATTCGACACACCGCCACCTGAGAAAGAGCTCGAAGATCTATCGCAGCCCGGTGGCTGTGTGAAGACGCTGGTTGCATCCGAAATACATTTTGTGGTGGATCCCGACGATCGATCTATCAAGATTTGAAGCAGACCCAAGACCAATAATTACCGGATGAGGAGTAATTTCCTACGGGTTACGTTTCAAATGGGCTGCCAGGCCATCGCCATCGCCATCAAATTAATGATCATGTCGGCCTCAGTGTGCGATTTCATTAAGCGATATCGACGGAGACGACTCTTCTGAGAACGGTGGCGTTTCCCAGCAGCACCAGCAGCAGCCTCTTTGAAGAAAGGGAAAACAATGTCCAGGCACAAGTACTTTTCAATTGTTTCCCCCAGATGGGCCTATAAATTGTGTAAAGAAAAAGATCTTAAATATATTATTGTGGCAGCAGCAGCACTTGGACTTTCGTTTTTTGTTTGCTTCTCAAGTGGCACGCTGCGACGACTGTTCCTATAAATCTTTTTGCCCAGAAAAATAAGAAATTTCCATTGTCCGCCTTGGGAAAGTCTAAGAGTCGTCATTGTGCATTCGGTTCGGGTAGCTGAGTAGTTGCTTGATAGTAACTTGTGGCTGGTGGTCATCTCTCTGGCAGTGGAAACCCAATGCTGATCTCTGGCTGACATCTCTGGGCCTCGCCCCCTCACTCGTTGCGGTCGTGTGTCCGGCTTTTGATGGGGCCTCTTCAGGCGCTTTAATTGTGCAACATTTCTTTAGAAATTAAATGCAAGCCCCTTGAGTTACTTCATAGCTTTCGTTTTCCCTGGGAATGCTCTGAATTTGATTTGAACACTGCCAAAAAATAAGCACTACTTGCCCCGTGACAATAGTTAAATTTGGCACCCATCCGTTATGCAAGCAATTTCACTCGGTTACACAAGGCATACTCCATAAATTCAGCCATCGAATGTCATAAATCGGCCATTGGTTGACGAATCCATTCAAATGGAGCACACAGTCTGACCAAACTTAGATTTAATCGACGTCCGGACCAAGTATCAGGTTTTCACTTTCGCTAGGCGCTAGCTAGGGTTTTTTGCCTATTACTTTGATTCGGTTAGCGGCCAATCGCAGTCGGAGGATCTCCGCCCCGACCGACAAATAATCCCCTAATCTGACGCCCATTAGTGGCACGAATGTGTGCATGTGAAAGTTCATGTGGAAACCCGAGCCGCTAAGGACCGGCGATCCGGCGGTCGTGATCGCAGCCGTTGATAATCCGGACGCATGACCCCCGTCCAAGTACGTGATATCCGTACAAATTATGATAGGCCCGCCGCCACCGAAGATCTCCAAATATCAAGATCTCGAGCCGTGGCCACGACATGCACTTGCAACGCACTCGGGGCTCGGCTCCCACACGCCATAAACAATGCGCAGGCACTGGAGAAGCACTCGGCGCTGTCATATGCAAATGACCAGCAACTCTGGGTATGAGCCATTAACCGAGAGCGAAAGTTCCACGACAAACCCAGGTCGGAAATTGCGGGGCATTCGTAAGAAACTTCGTAATATTATATTTAATTTTTATTTAACTGCTGTAATAAAAACTATTTACTACTTTTTTTCATCTGATTGGCAAATCCTGACTAGGGGAGCTATAGTTAAAAATTGGTCAGTCAAACAATAACATGAATATTGGCGACTTGATTAATTAAAGTATTTAAGACGTGAAAGTATTATACATAAAGCTGAGCTCTTAAAAACCCATTATTCCCAGAGATTAAATTTTTTATGTTGACAAATCAGGGCTAAAAATAATCATACCTGTTGTAACATTTAAAGAAAAAATACTTTAAAAGTATACTTTTGGGGTTTGCTTTAATTTCTGTGAAGATAATATCGCATCTATTAGGCTGGAGCGATGTGCAGCAGGCGAATCAAATAAAAAATTGCATACTTTTGGGGTTACTCATTAAATAATTGTGCATCAAGTAAGTAAAAGGCGAAAATGATAAATGTAGCATACTTTTAGGCTGGTTATAACAAGTAAAGTATATCAAATACCAGGCGAACAGCCTGATCCTTTACAGAAGCTGGTCATTTACAGACGGCAGTGCCTGATCCTCTCCAGAAACTGATCATTTACTGATTGGCTGGTTTTCTTTCATTGTAACCAGCCTAAAAGTATGCTTCATATTTCATTTTTGCCTTTTACTTTTACGTAGCCTAAAAGATGCACAATTATTTGAGCATTATCTGAAATGCCTCAAATATGCAATTTTGTTTACTTTTCGGCTAACCCGATCTTTTGTCTCTTTCGAACATAAAGATTAACAATTTTTAAGATCTTTCTGAGAGAATATTATGGGTAAAATTCAATTGATAACTAAGTGCCGTATATTTTCGGAATCGTCATTAAAATCTCAATTATTTAAAATAATAATACATTACAAAAATACAAAAAAAAAAATTTCGGATTTTCCAAAATTTGATAAGGGGTTATCATTAAAATTATCAAAAATTAAAAAAAAAAATTTTTTTGCTAATTTTTAAATTTTATTTGCAGATTAATTATTCAAATAAAAACTAACTTAGAAAAGCTTTCCGAATTAAAATTAAGGATGTTTTGGCGAAGTTATGATTATTTTAAACTTTGATTTGTCTAAAAAATTTGAATCTCTGGGAGTAATGGTTTTATATATAAAATGCTTTGCCGCTTTAAATACTTTAAGTAATCAAGACGTCAAAATTTGTATCTAGTGCTATCCAAAGCTAGATTCCTTTCTGGTTTTTATATAATTTAAATGAATATGATTTAAAGGGTTTGTATTTTGGTTATCTTATGACTTGTGATTACATATTGCCGAGCGAGAGAAACATCCAGTGCCTTATTTTACTTTACTTGGATTGAACTCAACTGAGTTCAGTTTCTTCCGGCTGTGCGTGTTAATCGCTGACAACATGTTCCGCATATTTTATAACTTTATAGTATATGCAAAACAAACATTGGACATTTTTCTATTTATTTGAGTCGTGTGCCCGCCCTCCCGGCAAAGAAAGTTTTTGAGCTTGGCTCCCAATGGCACCTGCCGAATAATGTTTGAATCGCTTGCCAAGTTCGGCGTTGTCTCATGCATTGGGAATTCATAAGTTGCGATACGTTGCGGGTTGAATCGAGGAACTTCTTCGCGGATGGAAGTTAATATTTCTTATGAAAATAAAAAGTTTACCTATTTTATTAAAACGATTAAGTTAGTTAGTGAATGGCTTTAAGTATAGCTATTTTTCCCATACCCTATATTAACCCTAAAAATAAATTTAAATTTCTATTCATTTATGGCGCAAGATAAAGGTTGAAAACGTGGATAAAAAGGCGTTCCGCGTATGCAGTGTAAACGGTGGGAAACTTTGGTTGTTACCAAGTTTGCGAAAGCAGTTCAGTTGCAACCGAAGTTTCCCACCTGCTTTCACTGCTTGCTCAGTTCACGTTTTATCTAAGTTTTCAACCATTCTCACAGGGTGTTTCAGTTCCATTAAATTATTTTGAATTTTATTGTTAAAATTTAATCTTGATTTTTTCTTACTTGTTTAGACCAAAAACTATGGAAAATACTTTTTTTCAGTCAGTTTCAAACTGGTTTTCCCACTTAAAGTAAAACACTCGCTTCAAGTTTGTTTTAAACATTTTAATTGAATTAATTTTGTCGTGCATGAGCTGCTATAAATAAATAATTACAGTACGTTATAAGGTAAAATTACAATAGCTTCTGCCGCATGGATCGCGCGATTCGAGGATTCGAGGAGAAGCGACTTACGTAATAAGAGCCCTACCGAAGAATTAAATTAATATTGTGTAAAGTAGGACTAAAGCTACGTGTAAATGTTATGCAATAATTTAGAAAATTATGTACAGCAAATGGGAATAAGTTAGGTTGGTCCAATCGATGCATGAGCTGTGACTGCTTAGTGTGCCGGTTAATCACATTCACTAACTAGTGGTTAAGATTACGATTATGATCAGTGGGCGGGTGGAGGAGGTAAGTGGTGAGCGGTGAGTGGAGCAACTGGAATCGTTGCTCGGGTTATGGCCGGTGCGCCGATCTCTCGATCTCGCCATAACCAGAGCACGAGTCCGAGTCTCAGTTGGATTCCGGCGGAGTTGGTGTGCTGGGCATTCGCTAAGGAGGTCTCTCTGCCCCCGATCCTGTCTAGAACTGCAGTATCTGGTTGATCCAGTCCCGGAACTCGGAGATGCGCGTGTACACGCCCGGCTGGTTGGCCTCCGCGCACCCGATGCCCCATGAGATAACGCCTCCGAGGTGGAAGCGCTTGTCGGACTCCCTTTGGAGTACCATGGGGCCACCAGAGTCGCCTATAAGGAAAAGGATAATCACAATCATTGACTCCTCATTAATTAATCAGTTACTCACCCTCGCAGGAGTCGTAGCCGCCCTTCTTCCAGCCGGCGCAGATGAATATGTGCGGGATGTGCTCGATGTAGCCCGCCGAGCGGTACATGGACTCGCAGATGGTGTTGTTGATCACCGGCACGGCCACCTCCTGGAGCACGCTGGGCAGCGGTCCGTCCTCGTACAGGCGGCCCCAGCCCGTGACGAAGGCCGTCTGCCCGATGAAGTTCTCGTCGTTGTCTGGGACGCACACGGGTATGATGTTGGGCTGGAAGACCACGGGCTCGTAGAATCTGTTGGGAATGAAATTGGATTAGTTAGTTATAAAACCAAGATCAGGGTCCAAACTCACCTCAGCAAAGCCAGATCGTACTCAAAGGTGCGCGGGTCAAACTGGGGATGCGAGGCCACGATCTGGACGCGGCGCTCCTGATAGCCATAGGGCTCCTCCTCCTCGGCCAGGTCGTACTCGCCCAGGCGCAGCAGCAGATCGGAGGGCGGCACGCTGCAAGGAGTCAGACACGCGTGAGGCTGGGAGATGGGAGTTACTAAGAGATATTACTCACTTGTCCACACAATGGGCCGCCGTGATCGCCCAGTTCTCGTTGAGTAAAGCCGCTCCGCACTTGTGCAGGTAGGTGGATGTGCGCCATTGGCGCAGGGAGATCTGCCAGGGCCAGCGACCGAAAGCGGCGTTGGCTCCGCCGACGATCCGGGGCTCGGGGAACATGCGACGGCCGCAGACTGGGGACAGGATAAAAAGCGAGATCTTGGTTAATAGGCCTGCGTCGGGTCACAATTAAAGTAATGGGCCCGCCGGTCCCTTAAACATTTTAATCACTCCGCCAGGCACTCAGTCATCTTGGCTGCAGCGCAGTGCAGCGCAGCCCCAAATGTAATGTGCTTTGGCCACCACACGGCCCAGTCCTTGACTTTGGCCATCCGCAAGGCAGGCAGTCAACGGCCTACTTTATGGCCAGCAGAACTTGTTGGTAAGTTGGCCCGAACCGAGCGTCGCGGCGACTCGTTTCGATTCGTGCATCGAGATTGCTTTTGCCAGCCGCAAATCGGTCAACGGGCTGAGTTGCGAGAGGACTCGGGATCGGGAGGGGATCGCATTGGATTGGCTCCTTTTCTTGGCCGGCACTGGACTCTGCAGACGACGGCCAGCAACGTGACCCAAGCGGCACAATGACCGAGGCGATCCCATACACGATGCAGTCATTATTGTAAATGATTGCTGTAAAAATTGTTGCGGACTGTGTCTAGCAGAAGATGCAGCTTAGGAGTGTTCTTACACAGAGGAAAATTACAAATTAAATGGGATTAAGTACATAAAATAATTCCATTTAATATGAATCAAAGGATAAATAAGATATTTCGCCTTTTAAGGCCTTTAAAAATCGAATTTAAAGTAAGCAATTCCTGTGCCTTTCTCCCCGTGTAACCATTTATGAGCTGGCCACAGGACTGTGCATCTCGAAAGATGTCTCCGCTTCTTGGTCTTGGTAAGCTCTCAAGGCCAGCGTTTAGCCTTCAAATTGAATTTAATGGCCACGCACACACGTTGGCTTTGTCTTATGGCCAAAGTGAGCCGAATGAGCCGAGTGGCCTGCGAGTGTATTAATAGATTTCTCCCCGCAGGAAACAAGTTTTCCCTCGGCCCGATCACTCACCTTCCTTGTAATCGACGCCCTCCAGAGCATTGGCGGGTGCCACGGTGGTGCTGCCAGTGGCCTCGATGGTCGTGGTGTTCGGTTCTTCGCCGCTATAATCGGTGGTTTCACCAGCAGATGTGGTTTCGGGACTGCTGGTGGTGCTGCCACTGATAGTACTGATGCTGCTGCTGCTGCTGGATGCCACCTCGCTGCTCAGCTCCACGGAGGATGATGTAGATGAGGGCAATTCCACGCTGCTCGATGGAGCCTCGGTGGTTTTCACTGTGGTTGGCGCAGCCGTCGTCGTTGTCGTCGTCGATGTGGTTGTTGTTGTTGTGGGTTTTGGCGTGCTTGTGGCTTTTGGGGGCTTCGTGGTCTTGTGCGGCTTGGCCGTGCCATGCGTCTCCACCTCACTGACACTGGTGGCCACCGAGATGACCACTTTGTCGGTGGCACTGGGAGGGGCTGCAAATAGGGAGGTAAGTATAGATTTCAGGGAAAAAGTATAAATAAGAAAATATCGAAATTATCGATGTTTTTATTGGTAAATATTATTATATAGAATGTTAACTTCCATGTTCTTGTAACTCTAGAAGAATTGCTTAGATCTATTAAAGGTTCCAGAGTAATTTCAACATCGTCTTGTCAAAGTTATATTTTATAAATATTTCATTTCCTCATTTTAAGATCCCCTTCTTAGGAGCGTATTCTCACCTGTAGTAGCCACCGTTTTGTTGGCCGCCTCCGGGATTGGGGTGGCCAGTGGCATCCAGTTTGGAGGCGGTGCAGGCTGCCAGTCATTGGAAATGCTCGCATTCGTGGGCGGCTCAGCTTCCACATCTGTCCAGGTAATCAGACCAGGTTTCTTGGTGGCAGGATCACTCGAGGGTGCCTCCGTGGTGAGCAGAGGCTTCACTGTAGTTGTTGTGCTCGGTTTACTGGTTGTTTTTGTAGTTGTTGCGGGGGTTGTTGTTGTTGTCGGGGGCTTAGGAGTTGTTGTTGTTGGTGCTTTGGTCGTGGATCGACGGGTGGGCTTCGGTGTGCTTGTAGTGGTTGTTGTTCCGGCAGTGGTCGTGCTCGGCTTCTTTCTGGTGACCAGAAGAGGAGTCGTACTACTTGGCGAGGTCTTGGGAGGATTACTGCTGCTGCTGCTGCTAATGCTGCTAATGCTGCTGCTGGTCTCCGCCAGAGTCGTGGATTGACCGATAGGTTCCGCCAGGAGAGCTGGCACCTTCACAATTTCCCCAGTGGGCTTGGGTTTAGGACGTGGCGCCTGGGTGGTTCGTTCCGGCACCTTGATGGTTGTCCGGTTGTGGCTCAGCTCGTCCTTGAACGATGTGCTGCTTGTGGTTGAGCTGGAGGAGGTACTGCTGACACTGCTGCTCGTGTGGATCACTGGCCTCCGGGCCGGCGCAGTGGTTGCTGTATTGTTACTAGAGGAGGTGCTGCTGCTGCTCGCCAGGCTGTCAATGGGTTTCCTCGTGGACTGCGAGGATCCACTGGATGTGGTGGTTGTCGATGAACCCACTGGCTTCTTGGCTGGCGCAGGTCTCCGGCTGGAATGAGTCTTATGGGGCTTCGGTGTAGTGGTGCGGAGAGGCGGCGTAGGACGTTGGGTGGTTACAGGGGCTCTGGTGCTAGGTGTGGTGGGTGCCGGAGTTGTTGTCGTTGTTGTTGATGAGGTGCTGCTAGTGGTTGTTGTTGTTCTGCTGGTCGTCCTGCTGGCCGCTGAACTGCTCGACGTGGGTCTGGAAATAGAGTTGGAAAATGGTAAGCAAATAAGGTATTAATATTGATATAAGCAATTATTAAAGGAAAAGTATTTGTTGGCTTATTTTCCCAAATGATTTTAAATTAGTTCTTCTTTTTTCCGCTTTTATTGATCTATTTCCTGTCTGAATCTTATTTTCCGCTTCCTCTTTCAATATTGGAACAATGAGAATGGAACATAAATGCGAAATGCCATACTAATTCGATAGATGTTAACGATAAATCCTATCGAGAAACGCAAACGATAAATGCTGACATTCTAGCTTGACTTTTATTCGAATTTCTTAGAAATTGCTTTTAAAAATAAGTTTTTCAGATAGAAAATAAATGTAAACAAAGCCTTACCTGGTATGCCTTCTGGTGGGTGCTGCCGTCGTCGTGATCTCCTGCTGACGGGTGGGTTCCGTCACTGGCGGCGTCGTGGTCTCCACAATTTGGAAGGTTACAAACTTGGTGGGCACCGAGGTGGTTTCAATGCGCTGCTCCTGTACCACCGGAGCTGTGGTCAATACAGGCTTGGCCGTGGTGGTGCGACGGCGAGGCGGCTTAACTGTTGGCGGCGGCGCCGACGTAGACGTCGTCGTCGAGGGAGAAGGAGCAGCAGCAGGGGCTCCAGTGGGCTTGAAAGTGGTCCTTACCACAAAGTGCGAGTTCTTGTGGGTGGTGTGGGCCAGCGGTGGGCGGCGGGTGGTGGAGAGAACACCTGGCTTGGCGGTGCTCAGGTAAGACTGGGTCACGTTCTTGAGCAGCTCATTGGTGGATGACTGGTGGCTCTGATGGTGGGTGGTGGACAGGCTACTCTCGGTGGTGAGCTTGAAGAGAGCGCTGGTGGGCAACGTGGTGGACTCGTGGGCAAAGTGCGAAATGGTGTTCTGGTCGATGCTATTGTCGTTGATCTCCGGCGCAAAGAGCAAGGCCTCCTCCTGGGGGGAAGGAAATGAGCGGAAATTAGCTTTATATTGAAGGGATTTGGGGAAGTAAACTCACCTTCAGGGCACAGCAAGAGCCAAAGTAGAAGCGATCGATGCAGGTGCCCAGGTGAGTGCCATTCTGCTTGATGCAGTCAATGGCGAACATGCAGACACCCGACCTTCCCGACTTTCGAACAATGCAGGGCAGATGGCGGATATTTCGACCAGACTGGACTGAAAAAATATATCAAAGGTAAATAAAATAATATTAATATGAGTCAGAGATTTTATAGAAGACTTGAATTCTTAAAAAAATCATATATGTACACTAAAAAACACTTTTAATAACCATTATTTAATACCTAAAATCGCTATTTATTTATTTACAATTTTAAAAATATAATGTATTAAAAACCCAGTTAAAAATTGTCTTTATTTAGCTTCTGTCCCGAAATACAACCATCATAATCAGTAATAATAGCTCCCATAAAAATAATAATAATGATGATGACAACAGGGGAGGCACATACAATTTCTATTCCTATTCTGGATCCACCAATTCGAATCGGCTGCTCCACACCATTTCCGTTTGCCGGGCCGATTAACGCCTTCGAATTTGTACGCCAATTTGAGCCCGGCCTTTACCGTTAGGCAAACAGTTAACACAAGTGAAAATGAAGTGGCAACAAACGAAGACGAACACGAACACAAACATAAGCACACGAGCATGAGCATGAACCCAAAGCCCCGGCCAAAAGCACGCGGAGAACCCATAAAAGCCGCAAGATCGCTGAAGGGCGTCATCATCATCGCATATAAGACCGCCCGATGAGGCAACAGTAGCCCATCCGCATTATTGTTATTTATTTATGATTTCTGCTTTTCTGCGGCCAGTGGCCACCTCCCTGCGAGCTGCCCCCAGAACCGCCAGCATCGTCATCATCATCATCAGCGGCATCACCATGGCTGTCGACATTGTGTAATCGAGCCGAGAATTATCCGAGCTCGAGCTTTGAACTTATATAATTGCACAGGCCCCAGCACGGGGCCAAGAGTTTCGTGTGGGTTTAACATTTGTTTCCCCTTTTTTTTTTGTATTTTTGGCCAGGGACGATGCAAGCCCTGTTGGCGGTCCTGATTCCCCCTTTTGGCCATAAATTTAGTTAACAAGCCGACGGAGGCAGTTCGGGCTAAGCGCTTAAAATACTCGCAAATAAATAACGCACTTTGCATGCTCCTTCTGCTTAATGGCGAGAAAACAAAGCAGGGCATCGTTTGACTGGCTTAAATACCTTTTTGGAAAGCCTTATAGAAGGTGCGAAAAATGCTTTCTTTTGGAATTTTATTTACCTCATAAATGGGAATAGTTAAAAAATTTGAGAGGAATTTATTAACAATAAGAGAATCATGGAGAGGTACCATTCTTTATATAATGTCTTGAGAAGTTAATTAAATATTCATCTTCTAGGCCTAAAATGCTAATTTAAAAAAAAGAAAAAATGTGAAATAAAGTTGGTCTGTCAGAAGTTGATTTATTTCTTTGGGGCTTTTGTTTTAAACCTATATTTGTGACAGTAAAACTCAGCACAGTCAACACAGTTATCTAATTTGTATTTAAAAGCTTTTAAAAAATAAATAACAGGGCCATAAATGAGAGAATTTCTAAAATATTTAATTAATTGATTAAATTTATTAAAGAATGCTTTAAAGGGTACATGACTTCGTCTAAAAAATAATCTTTTACATTTGAGAAAACCTTATTTTTTAATTTGTTTAATATTATTTCAGAACAACCTATATTCCCCACTTTCCAAGGGTATTTAAATAAATACTGCCAACAACCTTTTTGGCGTTTTGCGTTTATTGAACTTTGGCCGTAAAGTGTCGCGCATTTCTTATGCAATTAACACGAAGCTCTGTCATGAGCGGTGGCCAGCGCATTTAAGTTCCCGAAAACAGACCCAGAAAACAGATGACTCAAGGCACGAACTTGGGCAGCCGAAAGAGAAGAATCAATCGAAACGAAACGAAATGAAATCCATCGAAAAGTGGATTCAGCACCGAGAGACACGGTCACGTTCCATAGATCGTGGCCAGAGCCCGGTTCTGTTTATGTTTGCATTTCGTTTTGTGGCTTTTTGGGTCAACAGCTTAGCATATGTTTCGCTAGCCACTCGCCTTGCCTACCAAATAGCCAGGCCAAGAAGCCTCGAAGAGAGGTACGGACCCGCATTGCAATGCGGGAAATTCGTTGTTGTTCTTCGCTTTTCGTTTTTGGCTTGCGAATGCGGCACCGCATTTTCGTGGCCCAATTGCGGGTGAGTGAGTGGCGGCTTAAGTGGGTCAAAGAACCGAAGAATGCCTCGGTTCGATCTCCGGCCCTGGCTGGCTTTATTTCCCTTTCACTTGCCATCAAATTTACTTTCCGCTTTCTGCAGCCGCCCGCCCCGCTCGTAAGTGTGTGTGTATCCATATTATTTATATTTTCTTTGTTGCCGCTGCGGTCCAGTCATAAACATGAAATGCTCGCCGGCGCACACTTTCTTGCCAAGTACGATTCCGAATCCGATTCCCTGTCCGATCTGGTGTCCAAGTCGGACTGGCCCGACTGGCGGCGGCGGTTGCTTATTTTATGGCAACATTCTTTGATGGCTGACCTCAATTGCTTTTGCTCGCTGACGTTTGCGCTCGGTTTATATACTATATATGAAAGTTTCGTAGTTTTATTTTCATCTCTGCAGACCGCGCTCAAAGGCTGCGCTTTGTTGTCTTTCGGCAGACAAATTGGCAGCTGAGTGGGGCCGCTGGGGAGGAAGTGCTAATAGCGTATAAATTTGACTCTTAATGACTGTGACCCAATTAATCTTCGTTCTTCGTTCCCGGCAACGCCTGTCTCTATTGTCATTAATTTTGATTACTTTCATTAGAAATGCTCGGGCTCTGGCTCTACCTTTGCTTCGCTGTTCTCAATTCTCGCGGCAAGTTCGTCGCTCAAGTCTTTCGTTTCTATTGCCCAGTTTAAGTCGTTCTTTTTGGCAATAAAGTTTATTGGTGGCAGCAGCTGCTACCAGCGAAGGAAGTTAATCGTTAAACATAATTTTCTGGGCATTAAGTTAAATGGTAAGCAAGTTAATTAATTTAAAGCAATAATTTCTGGTAAATTGTTAATTAAAATAGGAAAGAAGAAGGGGCAGGATAATAAATAATTTTTTATTAAAATGGAAAGCCATTCATTTATAACATTATTTTATTCCTTTAAATTCAGTAAGTTATTAATGCATTTAATTTCTATCTTTTACTTCTATTGACTCCTAATTTATCAACTTTTCAGTTTTGTAATAAATTTCGCTTTCATTTTTAATGAGCCAACAAATTAATTGATTAAAATTATACAAATTCCAAAGAAATGCTCCCTCAAGTTTGTTATTAAAGCAGATGTGAATCATTCCTTTGAATTATTACTTCATTCATTTGGTTTCTGTATTATTTCATTCACTTCCCTGGGCTGTCTCCCCTTCTCATACCCATATTACTTATTTTGGAACGTGCTTATTATGTTTTCTCAAGACTTTTGGCTTCTGACTGAACTGATGGATCTGTTACTTTGCTTTTTCACTCCATTGTAATCACTGTGGATGCTCTCCTTCCCGAAAAGAAACTTTTAATTGTCTACGTGAGAGAAAGTGCTGGAGTTCTTGGGAAACCAATGCCGCATCCGTATCTGTATCTGTATCTGAATCTGCATCTGGGTAATTCCAGGTAAGTGAGAGCGGTAATTGTTTGACACCCATGGCTTGATGGGGCCGATGATTCAATCAGGAAAGGCGAGGTGAGAGAGTGACCACTTACACTGTGCTAAGCTGGGATTATCCACAAAGACGGGCGTGGCGTCTATCGTGAGCAGCAGCAGGCTGGCCACTGTGAGGAGGCTGAGGACGAGGCTGGGACGTGGCATCCTGGACGGGGTAAGCGATGTGGCTGCTCTGCTCTTGGGTCTCAGTTCGGAGGCAGCTGCTGCTGTGTACGTATAGGTGTCGGTATCCGTGTGTTGGGCACCCATCTGCAAAAATAATAAATAAGGCAAGAGCTTATTAGTTTTTAGTTTTCTTCGATGGGTGAGTCATGTGAAATGTGAAACGTTTTTACGACCTTATTCAAATTAATCACTAAACATATGGGATTTCTACGCCAAAGCAAGGGGCACGGCCTAGAGTCAGTGGCGGATTTAGAGAGGTTTACCCTTATTGAGAAATATAGGAAATAAAGTTTACTAATAGGAAAATTTAACTTCTTTTAAATCTACGAACTATTCTTTATAACAGGCAGCTTAAATCATAAAATTCTTTCCGAATCAACTTCCAAACTTTATTACTTAAAGCCCCCTTTGTAAGTTTTTTCTGGCTCCGCCTCTAGCAAAAGTAGAAGCGGGCGCGGCAGAGGAAGAAGCAAGTGCGTAGCGGCCGCTGACTCAAGTAGGTGAAAGTCTGTCTCCGGTGACTTGCATATGCAAAAACCGGGGAACAAATGAAACAAAAACAACGCCGAGCGACAGAAACAGAAACAGAAACCGATCGCAGCTGAATTTTGCGGCGGGCGAGGCACCCAGGGCGTATGTGTAATATTCCAAGGCGATGTGTGTTTGTTTAGTCATGCCTAAAATGCCCCAAATGGAAAGCAAAAGTAGTGTGTGCGCATAGAAAGCGACCCGAGCCGAACCGGGAACCATTTAACTGATTGTATAATCTGGCCAGCGTTTATATAACTGTTCGGAAATGCATTTAACTCCGGTCCAAATCCGATTCCCATTCCCAGGGTTAGTTAGTAGTAGTTCTCGTCTGGGGTTCAACAGTCGCCTAATTGAGCCGGAGCTGGTTCGATCGACAAAGAAAGTTCGCTGGGAGATGTACAGAAATGATGACATAAACCGGAGCAATCAAAGAAAGCGAACCACAAACGATGATGAGTTGGCTGGAGCTAACTGGACCTGCTCCGGGATCCGATGACAATGCGTCTCCATGCCTCACACATGGCCATAGTTATGGCCAGGCCCGCAGGCATCTTGCGGTGACAACTCACACAGACACAGACACCCATTGATCGAGCGTTCTGTTCTGTTTGGCTTGGTCTTTCTTTCAGTCACGATTCTGCAGCGTTGAGAAACGAACAAATTAGCCGCGAGTAACTCTCATTGTGTGTTGCGTAATACGGTCGTTGAACTTGGCCAAGAGATGGAGAGAGAGCAGGAGTAGCAGGCGGAGAACCTGGACCACAGGTAAATCGCTTTAATTAGACCCGAATGCTAAATCCGCATCTCTGGGAGGGAAACGAGAACGGAAGCCATAAAACATATGCAGGCTGATAGCCACAATTAGGCGCTAGAATTAATAGCACGATCTCAAGTCCAGTTCCACGCGATTGTTTGGCTTTTCGCAGCCTCAAAAATGTTGGCCAGCTATTCGTGTATTTGGGTCACGTTCAGGCCACATCGGTGTATATGCGTATCTGTATAATTGTGTTGGCGTTGCCGCCGCTCTCTGTGTGTGCAAATTAACATGAATTTCTGAGCGATAACCAGAATCCGAATGCGAATACGATGAGATGGGGGCCGGATCTGGGTCACAGCCAGCGGATGATTTGCATGATTTCCAGCGAGCATCCCGCCGGGACAGTCCCTCCATCTCGCTTTATGGGCAATTAAGTAATTTCCACTCTCAGCTCAGCTCGCGGCGACTCGATACAAGTGACAATTCCGTTGGCTCGTTAAAAGTGAAATTACAATTTGTTTTGTTTGTTATTAAAAATACATTTTGGTCGCCATGCCGCGCAGTATGTGTGTGCTGTGCCTGGCCCTGGGTAAAAAGCGAAAGCCAACGAATTTCTTTGTGGCTTCTTTTAGTATTTACCTAAAAGAAAAGTGAAATGCCAGCAGCAGCTTGTAATTTCAAATGCTGAACAAAAGAATTATGCCATTTGCTGTGGAGCGGCCACAGGCCGTCAAAAGAAACCACATACACACATCCATCCACTAAGCGCGTTTCTAGTGTAATCAAATAAGAAGTGCGTCTCGCTTGGCGCTGCTTTCATTTCTGCTTACCAAAAGCGGAGCTTGGAGAAATTTTGTTTGTATTTTTTCTCGTCTTTTTTTTCGTTGTCGTTATTTTTATACTTTTCCGTATGGGATGCGGGCTGCTGCCGCCACGGCCCAGTGGCTCGGTGGCTCTGGGCTACCTGTTCCCCGGTCAGACCACTTTGATTGGCTCCAAACGAAAGACTCAGGGCACAAACTTGATGGGGGCCGGCTAATTGTTTCGACAGCTGCCACCACTGCAGGTTCATTGCAACCATCACCGGCAATTTCTCAATTGCAAATGCCGAATGCAAATTACAATAATTACTGCCAACCATTCCGTGCCACTCCACGCAGAATCAGCCCGGTACTCGAGCCTATCATCCCATCATCATCTTCCTAGCAGGAGAGGAGATCTCTGCCCCGGGAAACCTGTATAAACCAGAGCGAACGTGAACGTGAATGTGAATGTGAACGTGAAATGCAAATAACGCAAGAGGCATCCTACTGCCAGATCATCTGTGGCCGCAAGCCAAACGGGCTGCGCCCTCCTCCACTCTCTGCCCCTGTCGAGTGCGTTTTAGACCAAAGACAGGCGGGCTGGCAGGCCTT
The DNA here is from genome assembly GCA_008042535.1 of Drosophila tani. NCBI lineage: Eukaryota > Metazoa > Arthropoda > Insecta > Diptera > Drosophilidae > Drosophila > Drosophila tani. The sequence continues at coordinate 41,726 of VNJO01000781.1, read as the reverse complement.
TAACAATAAGGAAGAGCCTCGTGTGTGGCGGCGACAAAGTCGACCAACTGATACTCAGCTAATTTAGTAAATAAAAAATAAATACATTTCCATAGATTTCCTTTAGGCAGAGGGTTACCTTGTATTAGGAAGGAAATTAATGGCATAAAATGAAGGCGTATTCTAATATCCGTCTTGGATTTGTTGGTGAAGCCTTGCTTTTACTTTTACTATTTTAAGATTTTATCAAATAATAATTCAAATATCTTTGAGGGATAACAGGGACCTAGATTCAATTTTGTGTAATTCCTAAACACTCTCTAAAATGTAACTATTATTTAGATAATAGGTTGTTTCAAGGGAGGTTCCCTAAAGCTTTACATTGGCTGAGTGATTTATTTTCTTAAATTTATAAAGAATCTTCCTCTGAAAACCCACTCTCTCATCTCCTGATTTGTATTCCATCTAACCCAATATACCCTGGCCTGGGCATTGGCATAACCACTATCAGACCAGTTCTTTAAACCGAAAAGCAAAAATCGTTTGCCAAGGTGCAGCCGCCAGAAGGAGAGCAGGCGAGGCTCTGCGGATGAAGAAGAGGTGGCTGCTGCAGAGGACAAGCTGCAAGCTGGAGAAGGCAAAGTTCTGCAGCCGCAGCCGCAGAAGCAGAAGCAGCGGCAGTCGCAATTGAAACACTTGTACTGAGAGGCTGGGCCTGCCGCTGTGGCTCGAATGTATTTTACAGGAATTTCAATCAAATTTACAGCAGGAGCAGCGCAGCAGCGACTTTTGCTTTGGACTCGTTTTTGAGTTTTGGCCGTGTTTGCGGCGCTTGAACTTGTTGCTCTTGTTTTGCTGGCGATGCTGCTGCTGCTGTGGCTGCCGATGCCGATGCAGTTAGTTGCAGTTATGCGCATCTATCGGCTGCGCATCTGTCTCTGTATCTGTATCTTGGTATCTGTATCTCGGCATTCGTATCTCTGGCTGTTTCTGTTTCTGTTTCTTTGGGCATTGTGAGTTGGCGCTTAATTGACTTGTACGCGGTAGAAAGTGCACTGGCACACACACTATTTTTATTATGATTATGTTTTTTTGGTATTAGTCTGGATTTTGGGGTTTGCCTTTAGTAACTCTTAACCACGATTGTTATGATTCCTCTTGCTCAACTTCTGGGCCTGTTCTGAGCTTTGTTTTATGAGTTTCTTCACTTTTGGCTCTTTGGTTTTTAGTTTTTTTGACACTCGTTTCGCTCGCTAGCTACCTTTTGTTTTAGGCCAGGCCGCTGCCGTCGAAGACGAAGAAAAAAATCACACAAAGCACTGTTAGCCGGATAATTGCTGGCACTGGGAAAATCTCCGCTCTTTCCCGAGATTCTCTTCCTCGTCTCGGTTTTCTTTATTTTTTTCCTTCTTTTCTTTTGGACGCACTTGAACTTGCCGCGGCGGGACTTTGGGTCAGGCCAATTATATTATTTCACCGACGGACACACGCACGAACACTCGTTTGCCCCAGCACACACACACACACACACTCGCGCGCTTGGCTTGGCCAGAAGACGAAGGAGAAGAAGCGGCAGGCAGCAGCAGAAGACCAAGTTAAGAGCGCGACAAGTTGCGCACGTCTGCGGAGTAGCGCTCGCACAAAAGATCCACACACCGGGCAAAACTGAAGCGGACCGAAGTCGCTGCCTCTGCCGCTGTCGCTGTCGGCTCGGTCTCTGCCTGCAGTCGCTGTCCGCGTCGACTGAGATTTGGCGACGCCGGCAGAGCTGAAGAACCACAAAGCGAAATTGTTGCACTGAGAGAAAACCTGTTCTAAGTATAAGATTCTAGACTTGAAAGATATTCTTGCAAAGTTTTTCTTCTTGAGATGGTTTCAGAGATAATATTTAATATCAATTAATATTTTTTTGTTTATCTTATTGTTCCTTTTTTATTACTTATTTATTTGTAATAATACATTTTTCCTGCTTGCATTAATTAAAATTATAGTTATATAAAATGTTCCCTAAGTGATTTACCCAAACATTTAGCCACAGTGTACCTTGCCCCCTCTTGCTCCCACCCATGCCCATCTATCCCAGAGTCCCCAACATGTGCGCATGCGTGCAGTCGACGGCGGCGGCAGCGGCTACGCGCATAACGGTTTACATTAAGGCCAGCAGCGAGAACGGCCAAAAGCTAGGCGCTATTTCTTATTCAAATGAACTTCACACTCCCTCTCGCACACTCGCACACTCACACCTGGACACACGGCGCTCTCTCCTTGACTTTGCCTCTCTCTATCTCTCTTTTCGGGGCGGCACAGCTGATTGGCGGCAAAAGGTGTTTGGCGGGGTGGGACGGAGGTGGGCATGAGGTAGGGGTATACGGTTTGGGGTTAACAGCGCTTTCACATTAAAATAGCAAGAAGCAGAAGACAACAGAGAAGCAACCGAAGACACAAACACACACACACACACGGACTCGGTGGCTTTTTCTTTTAATATTTTTGTGGTGCAAATGAGTTTGTTTTTGCTTTGCCATTCTTTGTCACTTGGGTTTCAGTGTGTGTTTGTGTGTTAGGTGTGTGCGCAGGTGTGTGTGTGTGCCGCAGTTTGTTTGTGTTTTAATTTATGCACGTCTTCAGGTTAAGAAAGTCAATCTTTATTATCGCCCGCTTCTGCCTGGGAAGCTCTTGAGCTTACAACCAAACCTGTTCGATGATAAGAATTGCAGGGAGCCATCTCTCGAGTAATTCCTTGAAAAATAAATGAATGCAGTGTTCTTTTTGGGGAAAATGATAACTTCTTCTTTTGTTTTATATATTTTATATTTAATTAAAGGTTTTAAAAGGCCCTTTAATTAAAGTCTAAATATTTACACAACTCCTCAGATATAATGTATTTTTTTTTCTAGACGCTCACTTGTTTTTCCTCTTCTAAAATACATTTTTCAAGCTGACCCCTTTAACACAAACAGCTCTTCAAGATTTTAGTTGAAATAAAAAACATTTAAAGTATAAATTACCCAGCTTTTCAGATCACTTTTAATATTTCCACAATATTTGTAGGCACGCCTCCGTTTTTGTATATATTTCCTCTTCGAACTGCACTTCTTGCCTCAAGCTTTACGCATTTTTCCAAGCTACCACAAAACACCACTCATCAACAGATCATTAAGCTTTATGGAAAACCATTTGGTTGCGGACGGAGCGACCAATTATAAGACATAGAACAGCACAGAGAAGAGTCCGGAGAGCCCGATGAAAAAGACCAATGTTTAATGGACAAAACGCACAATTAACTATTAACCACTGACTGAATGACTGAATGGGCGATGACGCGTGTCTTCGGCCGTTTCTTGAACTCGAGGGAGACCTTGACACTGGCGCTGCTTCACGGCGACTGAAGACTGGAAGCCTCAGCGATGCCAGCCAGCGATTCTTCCCAGATTCTGTTTTGGTCAACACACTGACTCGCAGAAGAATCAGTGGATGCCAAGTGTGTGGATCTCAAGAGCGATGGGAGAGAGAGAATAGGGAGAGAGCGCGCGAGAGCTGATAAGCTTATCTCCTGCGATAATATCTCTTTTCTCGATTCTTATTATTGAATACGGATCCCTGCTGATGTTGTTTGGACTCCAGCGGAAGTTGGCTCATTAGAAATTCAGTTCAGGCACCGCATGTGGCACCTGTTGCACGCTACTTGTCTCTCCGCTTTCCTCAAAGACTGCTCTCTGGGTCGTCATCTCACCTTAGATACCTCTGTTTATAGTGCGTGTCTTTTGTGCATTTGTGGCTGCTGTCCGCCGCCTTTGTTTGCTTTTTATTTGTTGTTTGTCTTTCAAGATAAACACAGATTCCAACGTGTTTCGAAAGGTTTATTGAAGTCATCATGCTCGAAAAAGTATGCAGTGGATTTTTTATTAGTCGAGACACAAACCACGGTCTGTAAAAATATTCTCTTATGTAAAAAATAAGAAAAAAAGTCAAACTCACAGACATTTTAAATTTATAATTAATAAATTAATTAAAAATGTGGATTACAAACAAATTAATATTTCAAAAATTGTTTTGATCCTTTTTATGAATATTAACTATATTTATTTAAATATATGGATATGCGATCATAGTCTTTTAAATGAGATATTTATGTATAAATATCTATAATACCTGCTACAGGTAGTTAAAATCAATTTATTGTTTAGGAAATTCTTTATTTCATTTATAAAATCCCTTTAATTAAAAACCCTGTAATTCACTTTTTAATTATTTTTATTAAAATTATAAATATGAATGTTTATAATAGTAGATGTAAGTGTGGATCTCAAGTGTAGGAATCTTTTCGTCGAGCAGTGTAATAAATATCGAATACTTAAACCGAATATCGAAAACTTAATTGGAATGCAATGAGAAACGAACGAGGACCGAAAGGATCGACCGAAGTGAGCTGGTTTCGAGGGCGCTTGGGGGATCCCCTTGGAGTGGAATAAAGTTAAAATAAATACAATAAATTACACACTATCAACCCCGAGTCGTAGAGGAATCACATGGCCTGGCTGGGCTGGAGCTCCATCTCCGTCTCCAGCTCCGCAGCGGACGCACACGACTGCAGAACTCCTCGAGCGGTGACTGCAGTCTTCCACAGGTTTGTGGCTCAGTGATGATGATGATGATGATGAAGAGGCCGCCAGGACTACGCCTTGTCATTGGCCATCACCTTGTTGATCCAGGGCACGAAGCGCTGGATGTTCGTATAAACGCCGGGCAAGTGCTCCCGCCCGCAGCCAATGCCCCAGGAGACGAGGCCAATCAGGGTCTTTCTCCCGTCCATGGTCAGCGTTAGCGGCCCGCCGCTGTCGCCTTGGCACGAGTCTCGACCGCCCTCCTTGTAGCCGGCGCACAGGAACACCTAGAAGGGGGATAGGGATAATATTTAAGATAGAAGGGCATCTCCTGGATGACTTACATCGTGAATGGCTTCCCTTCGTCCTGCCGCTCGGAACCAGCGCTGGCAGCGATCGTTGGAGATCACCTCCACGTCTACTTCTTGGAGCACGGAGGGAACAGTGCTCTGGCCATGGCGCGTTCGCCCCCAGCCCGCCACGGTGGCCATTTTGCCCGTGAGCTTGGTGGCTGGCGGAGGAAGACACACAGGGATGATGTGCTGCTTGTAGACCACATTCCTGTCCAGCCGGATCAGGGCCACGTCGTTCTTGAAGTCGGCGGGATTGTAGTGGGGATGCACCTCCTTGCGCTCGATGCCGTACTCCTCGTGGTTGAGCCGCTCCTCCTGCGCCCTTACATCCCACTCGCCCAGGCGAATCTTCATGTTGGAGTTGGTGGTGCTAAAAAGACATTAAATATTATTAATTAAAGAACTTGTATATCTTTCAGAGGATACTTACGTAGCCACACAATGGGCGGCTGTGACAACCCATCGATTGGAGATCAGAGCTCCCCCACAGCTGAGCTTGCGGGTGAGGAATCCAGACTTTATCAGGGCCACCTGCCAGGGGTGTGACCCAAAGCCAGTGGAGTGTCCGCCCACAATCCTATTGGACCGAGTGTAGACCTCGCCGCAGCCTGGGAATGAGAGAGTTAAGAGAAGAAAACCCATTAAAAGGGAAACCCCACAGATATCCTTAAAAGTAGATAAAGAAAGAGCTAGAGAATCCAGGAAGAATCCCAGTGAGTGTGGTGACAGTGTAGGTGAGAGTGGTGATGAGGTGCAGCTTAGAGGAAAGTCGGTTGTAGTGGTGCCAAAGAGGAGAGAGAGATTGTGAGATTGCTTTGTACCCGGCACTGGACGAAAGCTGGCATCGTGGTAGCCGCCGCCGCTCTGGTACTCATCGGCCGCCTCGCCGGCATTCAAATCCAGGACATTGCCCACCGCAAAGGCCTGGGCATTGGGCAGCGGCTCGTGGGGCGGTGGCCCGGATCCCACTCCGGCTGAATCCAACGGCGGCGGGGCATCCGCATCAAAGAAGCTGTCCAGATGATTAGTGATCCCATTGATGGCATGGCCGCCAGACTCGTGCTCCCAGCTATTCAGGTTCGAAGCAGAGGCGGACGAAGGTCGACTGGAGGAGCCTGGCTTGTAGGGATTGGAGCCGCTGTACAAGGTCGGTCGCTTGGTGCTGTAGTGCCCATAGCTGGGGTAAGCTGGCCGCGCCGAGGAGGACGCGGTGGATGTGGTGGATGAGGCCGCTGACAGGCCGTTGCCACCACTGCTGTGGTGGTGCAGATGGTGCTGCGGCTTATTGGCATTCATCGACAGGTCGGGATAAATGTCATGCAAGTGTATTATGTCACCTGTGTGTGAGAATTCGGGGATTCAGGATGATGCTCTGGCTGGTCAGTGATTGACTAGCAAAAACCCTAACTTGGTAAGTCCATTTTCAGCTTTGCCTTTGATCCTTACAATTTTTTATCTCCTTCAAAAATAACCCTTAAACTCACTTGGTTATAGTTAAAGACTTCTTTCCCTAATAAATATTTTCTAAAGCTCAATTTATTGTAAATTTTCCTCTTGTGAAATAGACAGTTGACAGCTCAGAGGTCACTTTCCGGTGTCGCTGTCAGACTTTCCCCCAACTAAGCCAAACTGGTAGTCATAACAAAAAATAAAGAAAAAGACCCCCAGACACGACCGCGGTTATGTCAGCAGAAGATGGCCAACGGAGTGGCCAGTTTGGGCATTAAGTCCGGGCTGGCGGAGACACTTTGGCGGGCCGACCGATTCGCACGTAATTCAAACCAATCCAAAAGCCATTTCGGGGGAGACACAGAACGGCGGCGTCATGACTTGATTAACACTTTCGGCGGGACCACAACTATGCCGTAACTCTGGCTCTGTGATTTTTCCCACATTTGAAAGCAAACAAAATAATAATAAAGGCACCCCAACAGGGCTCGGGCTCAGCCGAATTGAAACAAAGAAAGAAAACCGAAAATTTCACTTTTAAATGCGAAAACGTTCACCTTCGTTTATTTCCGCAAGTGAGTTTTGCTTATTTCGGGTTTTTTTTTTGGCTTTATCATTGTCGCCAGACATCTTGGGAAAACTTTACACACGACTGCAACTGGTAGCTGGTAACTGGCAAAGAAAGCCCACAGAACTCGCTTCTTAATGGGCTTCAAGGAAATGGTTTGAAAAAACTCTCAAAATTAAGTTGAATTGCGGCAAGAGAAAAGGTTGCCGGAGCCAAGATTGATGTGCGTTGGAAAGGTTGGAAAATTTTCCACTAAGAATTATTCATAACATGTTGTAATGCTTTGTTATTGTTCAGGTTGCTTTTGGGCTTTTGTCTGCATCTGCTCGTAACTTGCTCCGTCGAAAAAGAAGGCACAAATCTAGAAAATTAAACAGAGCACAACAAAATAGCTGCGGAACAGCTGAAGAGGGAAAAACACAAAAATAAAACACACTCGGTAACTAAATAAACAAAAACTTCGTCGGCCAAACTGATGCGTGTGTGGCATAATATATAGTAGGTAGTTATTCTTGCTGCAGATATTGCCGAAATTGGTAATTGGTTGTGCTATTCGATTACGTTATAGCCAATGCACTTGATTGCAAGCCAATTGATCCAAAAACAAGCTAAAACGGATGAGGCTACTAGGAATGTGAATGTACAAGAGAGGTAAATATAATTTGAATAGTTTAGGTTGAATTTACTCAAAGAAACTTTATAAATATTCAAGGAATATTAATTTAAAATGAAAAAGTAAATCTGTTGAATTTTAAAAACTATTTTCCCTTACTTTTCCGATTATTCTTGGCTGATATTTTGCATTTATGACAAGAATTGAGTGTTTTATGGATTTTAACAATATTTATTTACAGTTTTAAATTATTAAAATGGTGACTGAAGCGAATATAAGAATAATATTCAAGGTAAATAATTTTATTTATTTAAAATCAATGTATTATTGTCTATGTTTTTTAGTTTCTTTAATAAATTAGAAATATAATTGTCAGGGAAATAAAAATATATCATATTTCTTTTGATATCTTTATCTTGTTTACCATAGTAAGAAATTATTCACTTAATCAGCTCTGAATATAAATATAAAATAGGTATTTATTTTTAAATTAAAAGTTTTAATCTTAAACATTGTCAAACTTTCTAACAATTCAAAGAGTTAAGTATATTCTAGAGTTAAGAACATAAAATGAACTTTATATTCTCTCCATAAGCCTTCTAAATCCATGACTAAACTACTCTGAATATCAGTTTATTTTCCTCCACTCTGGATAACTCCTTCTACAATATATTTAATGCCTTTTCTTTGTACTCTGCCCAAAGGCCTGTGTCTGTGTGCTTAAGCGGAGAGCAATTTGTTGTCATTTTCGAAATGCAAGCTAATTTATTGCTCTATTATACGAATCCGAGTTGCATAACTCGAAGCGCAGCAATTTGCGACTCGAAGCTCGGAGGGTGGAAAGCAGGAGGCGAAATGTCTTTCAGAATAAACTATTCGCTGGCTTTTATTCGTTTTTTTTTTTCAGATCAGGGATCCGGGAATTAAGGCATTTGAAGCGATACTCACTCGTGTTGTTGACCGGAGCTGCATGCGGACTCTCCTCGGCGTCGAGATCTTTGTCCACGCAACACGACCAGATCATGCCGCCGGAGCAGAGATCCAGCGGCTTGCCGCCGCCCAAGACACATGAGATGGACAGGCCGCACTCGAACTTGTGGCCACGAAAGCGGCACGACTGCGGTATCACTGCAAAGACAGAGATTAGTCTGGAGCTAAGGGGGGATAAGAGAAGAGAGTGGGGGAGTCAGGTCAAATTGGTCGAAGGAACTAAGTACTTCGGGAAAGCATCTCCATGACGCTGTTCTCGCCATAGTAGCCGGTTCCACTGCGCCGCGACAGGGCGTCCAGGATGAGCATGTCGTGCTCCTGCTGGGCACTGGGATAGCCCAGGCCTTGGGTCTCTCGAATGGCCAGAAAGGCGGCTAATACTCCCAGTAAGCCCAACCGCAGCCAGGTGTCCTTGGAGTGCCTCGGCAGAGACATGGTCAGCTAGCGCCAAAGAGGACTTTCGAGCGGACTTTCACTTTCCACGGGGTAGTTGCACTTTCGTTTTCGGACTTATGATTATGGCTTGGTCGTAGCCTTCACTGCAAGTGGATCGATCTCGCGGAGCTGCAGTCCTGCCACTGATTCACAAGGACTTCACTTTTATTTTCATTGGCCCGCGCGGTTCACGCTTGCTCGGCTCTGGCTCGAAAAAAGAAAATCAGAAAATCTTCACTTTGGCGCCCCACTGGAATTATCTTTCTTTACGCATGCGCACACACACCCGAGAGCGAGCGAGTAAATAAAAAAGCGACCGCGCGTCGGGAAAATCGGCTCAGAACTAAGCCAAGCTCTGGCGGCCGCCAAGCCGAGAGCCGAGTCCGAAGATCGGGCCGTCTTCGCCGCATTTCGCCATTTCACTAGCGGAGCAACTCCGAAAGAGAGGCGGCGGCCTTCGTTTGTTGCCAAGACTTGTTACCAAGAAATGTTGCCAAGCCATGGGTACATGTTGCTGTTGCCGATTCGATCGATTTGCTCGACTTCAATTGGATTTTGTCGTCTTTTTTTTGCCAAGGTTTTTGCTTACATAAAAGGCCAGGCCAAATAATCTATAATCTTTTGGGGAAAATGGCCGACTCACGGCGACTCCGTTGCGGCTAACACTTTCCAATGCTGACTGGCTGCCTGGCTGGCTGCGAGTGTGCAATTGAAGTTAATTGCAGTTGATTTTCCTGTCTGTGTGTATCTGTATCTGGAAACACTTTTGCTTTTCTGCTTTTCTCATATATCTCGTATTACATATATCCGCTGCCATTGAACTTGTGCAGCCAGCGATTCGCCTTCGCCTGCTCGGATTTATAAGAAATATATTTCGCCGGGCTGGCCAACAGCAGGTTGGTCATTCACAGCACAGAAATTTGGCTTAAATTCGGGGCTTTCTTTACGACCCGGCCCTGAGATGAGATTCATCTGCATGTGTTGGATGTGTGTAATCACCTTTAAGCCGCGGCTAATTGGTTTTCGTGTGTGTCTTTCTCTTGGAAAGTCCCCCCATTAAGCCCAAGACGAATGAAGGGCGCCCCCAGAACATGGAAACTTTCGCTTGGCCAGAGAAACTCTTCCCAGGTTTGGGCTTTTAGGGTTTTTGGGGAATTGGGTACGAACTTGACACCCAATCGATGGGCGGCAGCCAGCGAAGATCAAGGTTAAGCATGGCGTGTTAACTAATATGCAAATTGTGCAAGGCGAAACGAAAGACTTAGGCAACGAACTCGATTTGACTTGACTGGGGAATGGGGGTATCGATGGGGATACTCACAGTCCAGCTCATCGAAGAACTTGGCCTCCTTGGGCAGCTCCTTATTGATGGCCTGCTTCAGCTCTGACGGAATCACATCGTTGTAAACCGAATTGTAGCTGCTCTGGCCAGCGGAGGCAGCGCTGGCTGCCACTGTTGCAAGTAGCAGCGCTGCCGCCAGTGCTGGATTCGGCATTTTGCAATACTTTCGTCGCTGCTGTTGCTGCTGCTGCTGCTGTCACTGTGATTTCTGCAATTGTGTTTCACTTAATTCACGTAGCGGCGCGAGTTTTTGATTGAATAATCGCACCTCGTTTGCCTCGTTTGCATAGCAGGCCGACCCAGTAAATTTGTTTTTATTAAATTCACAATTTTCTCCACTCTCTGGTGGGGAGTATCTTTAATATTTTACACTGTGTTTTCTTCGTTTTCTGGGCTGCCTTTTCCTCACTTTGCTGCCAAATGCAGCCGCCGTTCGCGAACAGTTTGCCGCCGCGTCGAAACACTTAATAAACAGTTGGCGGTCGGCTGACAAATTCAAAATCAAAATGCCATCAACACACGGCAACGCGGAGCGGAGTGCGCGACTATTGAGTAATAGTCACCAAAGAGCGCAGACAGCGACGCCAGCTGGGGAGGCAGAGGGAGATGGAGATGGAGGGAGAGGCAGACAGAGAGAGCGAAAGAGATGCGGGCACTGAAAACGAAAGTGAAAAGAAGAAGAGTGGCCAAGGCAACGAGTTTTGTCGCTCAACCTGGCAATTGCATGTTGCTGCTGCGGCTGTTGCTGCTTTTGCTGCGGACCAAGTTTACTCTAGTTTATGCTGGGAAGTTCATGAATTTGTGAGTTTTACGAATTAAAATGGGAATTTATTTAACAGAAACAGTTGAATTCCTGAAATAAATATTTTAGTTTGTTTTTAGTTATCTTTCTTGTCCTTTAAGACCTCTTAATTTTTTAAAGTTTACTACACCCAAAAAATCGTCTTAGAAACTGTACCATTCTTACCTGAATTTTATACATTTGATTATTAAAAATTTCCTAATAAGATGCTTATTAATTTAATACTGAGAAAGTATAAAAATATTACTGATCTGCTCCAAAACTTAAGAAAATGTCCTAACTCGACAAACAAAAAAGCACTGCATTTTAGCTAATGCGATATGTTGCCGAATTTTCGATGTAGGAATGGATAATAATAATAGAAAATACACAATTAAAGCAATAGAGTATACAAACTATACTACTAAGTATACATTTAATATTCTGAAGTATAAAATCTATACTAAACTCGTTTTAATGCTTGTCAAATATTTATAAGACAGCACGTATTAAATTTAAGCTCTTGTGTTTTTTTTTTTTTGCTGTAACGGAAGCTTCCGAATTTTATATTCCTATTATATTACTAATTTTAATTGAATTACATTATTATATTAAACGAAATATAATTTGTATGAGCTATTTATGCTCTGATATCCATACCTTCATATATATTTAAAATCAAAAGGCTCACCCGCATTTTTAATTAAACCCTAAATCAACTCTTCTTGGAAAGAGTTCACGAAATGTTATTTTCACGACTTCAACCCGCGCATAAACCCCGTAATTGCTGCCATGACTAATCTGCAATTTCTTTGCCTCTCTCTCTCCCTTGACAAACATAAACACGGCGAAACAAAGAGGAAGTCGCGTTTTCCCTCACACAAATTGGTGTTTTAGCAAAACCAACAATTGCCGTACAAATTGCAGCAGGAAAAGCGCCAACGGGCTTCATCTCAAGCGTGGCATTTGCGCGAATGCGAACGCGAAGAGGAGACTTCCACTTAGCCAGCCAATTGCTGGCCAATAATTATTGGCCACAACCCCAGTACTCAATGACACACATTTCCGATTTCAATGCCACCGGACATCGATAGCGACAGCGACATATACTTTGTATAGATAGTACTCTCTGTTCCTCCGCTGCAGTGCAGCAATCCCCGACAGAAATTGCACTGCGCAACCAATTGGGCAACTCGGTTTCGGCCGGGCTTAATGTGCCTAATGTACAAATTACCGCCAGCAGTTAGGGATTGTGCCATTTGTGGCACTCCACCAAATAGGCCAGCGGCAGTGACATAACCCGAGCCACAACAAGGCGCTTTGATTGTCTTTTGGGCCGCGTGCTTTTCACTTCGGAGGCGGGTGGCTTTCAAGGTCGCCCAAGCTCAAGCCAAACAATTAGCTAATTGTAATTGTTATGTTTATTAAATCTAATAAATATTGTGTCTTTTGCGGCGGATTGCACAGTTCTATTGCCTAATAATGCTACGAGCCGTAAACTAATGAGATGGGTTGCACTTCGAGATGGGGAGGGATGCCAGGGGAGGATCTGCTACGACTCGTTGCGCGCCACCACGTCCTGTATCCACCTCACAGTCTTCTGGATGTTGTGGTAGATGCCTGTGAAGGGATAGGGCTAGAGTTCTGGGAACTTGGGAGATTAGTGAGGGCAGCTTACCTGGCTGATGATCCACTCCACAGCCAAAGCCCGCACTGGTTATGCCCACGAGCACAAAACGGCCGCGCTCCTTGACCACCAGGGGGCCGCCGGAATCGCCTAGAAAGGATAAATATAATAAATGGAACATTTAGGGAATAGACTTCGTAAACGTAATATATAAAATAGGTCTTTTTTAATCTATTTATTATAATATTATTAGGAAATTTTTACAACTTTAAAGGAGTATTCGTTGACCCATATTTTATATTCTCCAAATGCTCAGTAATTTCTTTTAAATTCTTATAAAATCATTTAGACTTTATATTCATAGAGTATTTTAAGTATAAACTTCATAATGATTAATAAGTATATATTCATTTAAATTAAACGTTAACAATAAATTCCTTTTTAAAAATGGTTTTGAGCCACCAAGTAAAGTGGTACATTCTATAATTCATAGATTTCTATAATCTTCCTTCAAGTTTAAGGATATTAATTACTTTACAGAAGTACTTTTAGATTTAATAAAACTAACAATTTTACTTTGAATTATTTTATAGAATTAAATCCTAATAATAAAATACTATTAATATTCTTTCATATACAAATAAAGCAAGACTTTGAATTTAACAGACAAATATGTAACTTGTGCCTAAAAGTATGCCTTCTTATTATCTTCAGATAATAACTATTATTTGTTGGCACCTGCTCGAAGTTAAGCAACCTTTGACTTTTGTGGTAAAAACCAAGAGTTTCTTTAAGGGCCTGGTTCTGCCCCTAAAGCCACTTAAAATAAGCCAACAAAGTACTTAAGAAAATAAACAAAATAGGTAACGGGTAAATAAATATTATTTAAAGAAAATTAAATTTATTATAATTATTGTTGGGTAAGCTCTTGACTATCTCTAATAGGATTTAAGCTCCCATTTGCCCAAAGATATATATTAAAAATATAAACTCACCCAAACACGCATCCATATGGCCATCAGAGTGACCGGCACAGAACATCTCCGCCTTGATCTCCACATTGATCTGCTTGCTCTCGTGCCACCGAATGCAGTCCAAGGTGGCTAAAATCTAGAGTAGTGAATTCTTGGCCAGACTTAGAACCCGAGAACTCACTTATGATGGGCACACTGGCCACCTGCAGCATGTTGGTGCCCGCATGGCCCATGTGCGCCTCCGTCTTGCCCCAGCCGGCGATGAGTCCCTTGCGTCCGATCAACCTGATGGGGTACTGGGGCAGGCAGATGGGCAGGATGTGCTCCGTGAAGGCCGTCGGCTGGGCCAGCTTCAGCAGGGCCAGATCGTAGCGATCCGGCTGTGTCATGCGGAAGTTGAAGCGCGGATGGATGATCTTCTGCAGAACACTGTGTTTCTCCACGGGCAGTGGCTCGTGAATGTGCCCCAGATCCTGGGTGTCCAGCTCGCCCAGGTAGACGGTGATGTCCGGCAGCTGTGCCTGCTGGATGCAGTGAGCGGCGGTGGCCACCATGTTGGCCGAGATGAGCACGCCGCCGCACTGGTACTCGGCTATCCGGATGTGGGCCTGCCACGGATACTCGGCGAACTGGGCCGGACGACCGCCGATGATGCGCTTTTGGAGGGTATTCTGAGTTGTGCGCGGGACTCCGCACTCGGGCTGGAAATTATATACCATATTGCTGGGTTTAATTCTTAATATTTTATTATAATTATCATTGTCTAGAAAAGGGGAGGAACTAGTTGATGGAAAATCATGGTATTCCCTTGAGACACCTGCTACTCCTTGGTAATTTTCCAATTAAATAAGAACCCAGGATGTGGAATGGCTCAATCAAGCTCTCCACTTACCTTGAGACTCAGCAGTTCGTTGTCGTCGCGCCGTCGCAGCATGATCCGCTTGGGCAGGCCATTCAGGTTGAGATTCAGCTTCAGCTTGCCATAGTCCACGAGGTTGGCCAGCGGCGAGGGGGACTGCTGCTGGCTTTGGTGGTGCAGCAGGTGCTGGTGGTGCGGTTCGGCCACGCAGCAGCTGAAGAGCCACTTGTTGCTGCCACAGCCCTTGGCATGCTTGCCGCCTTGCAGCCAGCAGGAGAAGCTCAGCTTGCAGGGCCAAACGCCGCTCTGGTGGACGCACTCCGCGGGCACGCCCAGCAGGGTGTTGAGGATGTCTAGAGGGGAGTCAGGGGATCCCTAATAATATATTATATTATAAATTAAATTAATCAACTCACTGGCTTGGCTGTGGATAAAATGGCAGGAGAAGAGGAGCACTACAAGCAGCCACAGGAGCAGCTGCATCTTGGAGTTATTTATTATCATTCGCACTTAAGTATACCCCGACGAGGATCACTTCAGAAACCCCATTAGAAAATGGGTTTTTGTTGGCAATGAAAGCATGACAGTTTCTTATTCACTTTTTAAGCTGCCACGGGCTCTTTTCTTCTTACATTTCCTATTATTGCTGCTCCACTTTTACTAGAAGCCGCCGCTGTTTATGGGCCTCGTCTGGTACGAGGTGACTCACCGCCGCACCGAAAGAGATCTGTGTCCTTGATAGGAACGAGAACGAGTTCTGGGGGTCGCTGATGGATTTTTATATAACAATCATAATGGGAACTGGGCCAGCGTAAAAGTGCCAGAGAATTGGCACAGTTTTGAGTCAGTTTTCCGGAGATTCACACATTTTTAATAGAACCGAGAACTGAGAACCGAGAGGTGAGAACAGAAAGATGGTAAAAGTTGGAGACACAACCGCACGCGCCGCTGGCCAAGCTCAAACTAACATCACGCAGCAACAGGTTGATCTTGGTTCTTGTTTGGGGCTCGGGTTCGGGTTCGGGTTCGCTCTCCAGCTGCTCTGCCACTCTTTGATGATCTTCCTCATCTTCACTAATTATTACGAAATGCTGATGATGCCGCCAGCGGCGCAGGAAATGTTCTCCCCAGTCTCCCAGTCTGTTATAATTATTTTATGCGACATAATTGCAACAACCGCTGGCATCTAGGCAGCTGGCACCGGAATGGGAACAGTTCTTCTCTCTTTTTGGGTTAGGCCATCACCCAACCATCCATCCATCCGCACAAAGGAGAGCCACTCACCGAAATGGGGGCCACACATTTATTTATGTAACTTTCTAATTTGTCGCCGGCTAAGAGGTGGGATTAGCATACTAAAGAGGGTTACTAAAAGTGAGAACTAATTTGTAACACTTT
>VNJO01000781.1:0-24968 GCA_008042535.1 Drosophila tani | reverse complement strand
ACCCTATTCCGTGTGATGGAGCAGCAGCTCAAGGACGGAGCTTTGGGTGCTGGGGGCAGTGTCTTCTACCAGGATGCGGAGAATGCCTGGTCCACGGCCGGGGTGCCCTATCAGCAGCTCTATCTGCCGCGTCTGCCACTCAAACAGTAAACCCATTTCCCCACCCACCGAGCAGCAGCAGCGGCAACAACCGATGGCTGTATAAATTTTCCAAGACGTTTGTTCTGGTTAATAAACGTTTTTTGACGTGTTTCCCTAAGAGTTCATTTCAACATTTGTATAATTTATTTACACACGAAATATGTAGTTCATAAATAGTTTTTAAAATTACATAACAGCGCATATGACTAAGTAAATTAGACCGTAAGCTATCATTAATTTAGGGCTTTTAGTTTAGGCTTTTAGTATTTAGTGTTTTTGCAATAATATCGCACACGTGTGGGTCTTGCAGACGCACACAGCCAATCCTAAACGCTAAGTTGTACTGCGCTAATTTGTTCAATTACATAGTTATTATTATTTATATATTATATATTATTTATGTTTATGTCTTAAGTCGGCGCCGAGTTCCGAGTGTTCCGAATCAGAAGCAGAATGAAGTGAGTTATGTACAAAACAATCCGTGGCCCACTTGGCAGGCAGGTGCGAATGCTGATGGATGAGAATAAATAAGCCATTCCGTTCCTTTTCCTTCCTCTCCTCTCCTCTCTTGTCCTCTCCTATCCACTCCTCTCTCCTAGATGTTCATCGTCAGTCCAACCACATAGGATACCCAGTCAACGGTCTTGCTCACGCTGTGGTAGATGCCCGGCTGGCCCCGCGAGGCGCAGGAGTAGCCGGCAGAGACCACGCCTGGAGGAAATGGAAAATTGAGATATTAGCCATGATTATGGTTAGGAAAAATCTCAGATTTGTAGCTCTTACCTATCAAGTACCAGCGCCCGTTTTTGTCATGCATCAGCGGTCCTCCAGAGTCGCCCTGGCACGAGTCCTTGCCGCCATTGCGATAGCCTGCGCACAGCATCTCCTGGTAGATGACCACATTGATGCCGTTCTGCCGGTGCCAGCGCTCACAGATACGGTTCTCGATCACAGGCACATCCACGGCCTGCAGGGTCTTGGGCCGCAGCCGAGAGCCTGGATTCAAGGCGCCCCAGCCTGCAGCCCAGCCAAACTTGCCCAAGAAGTCCTCGTTCTTCTCTGGGAGGCAAATGGGAGCTGTAAAAATATAAATATAAATTTAATAAATTAAATTCTATTTATTATTCAAATAAAAAACCCACCTATGTGTGGCATAAAGTGCACGGTACGTTCCAGCGTCAGCACTGAGATGTCAAAGCGATCCGCCTGCGGCGTGAACTTGAAGTAAGGATGCACATCGATGCGACGGACGCCAAAAGTATAGGCAGGCAAAGGCTCCACAGCAGAGTTAATGACATAGTCGCCCAGGGTGACATGGACCTGGCGGGGAGTGGCCCTGGCCACACAGTGTCCAGCGGTGACCACATGACGCCGCGAGATCAAGGAACCGCCGCACCTGCAAAGGAATAACTGTGTGTCTAGGAAGCTCCCACTAATCCCTAAAAAAGATCTCACCTGGAGGAGCCTATGCGGATGTAGGCCTGCCAAGGAAAGGAGCCAAAGCCGGCATCATCGCCGCCCACAATGCGTCGCTGGGCAGTCTGCTTGGCCAGCGAGATTCCGCAGCCTAAAACAACAGCAAAAACAGAGGGAATTAGTCTCAGATAAATCCTTAATGGAGTTGGCCGCTTCTGGGGTGGGAAGGAGGGATCTCTGGGTTTGGTTTTTGGATTAGTGAAGCATTAACAACGGGGTGACCACACAAAGCAAGCGATTAACAAGCTCAGCTTTCTAGTTTCTGTCTCGTCTCGGGTGGGGATTGGGATGGGTTTTTTGGGGTCAGAGTCGGAGTCGTGGTCGGAGTCGGGGGTCTTTTGGCGGGTCCATCGTGTTGGACATGGAGCGTAATGCCGTTAAGCTGTGTAATATATGGCTTAATTATCATTAGCGTGCTGTGGTAATTAACATGCTCATGCCGGGCAATTAAACTAATATATATTTTTTTCCTTGCAGCCTTTCTTTCCAGTCGCTCTCCTCCTTCGCGGGTGGCTTAGTAGCGTGCGTTATAGGCATCCATATCGCCGATAGCTGGCTTAATTAGGCACTGAAAACTACCCAAGGGTGTAACAATAACAAATGCGAATTACGAGTGCATAACTACATAACAACAACTAAAAAAAAGTAACTTAAACTATGAAGAAAACAAGAAAACAAAACGAACTACAAACTATACGTAAATGGTTAGGGGAGGTGGCATGCAAATTATTTCTCAACTATTTCGTTGAACCGCTTTTATTTATAACATTTTTTGTTTTTGGGTTTAGTGTGCACGTGCTTGGAGTTGTTTGTTGTTTGGTTTTTGGTTGGAATTTTTGGTATTTGATTTGCATTCGAGGCTGAGGCTGCCTGCCACACTCACTGGGTTCGTTGTTGACCGGTCCAAAGTTCTTTTGCGGCAGATCGGTCAGATCTACGGCATTGCCGACGAAGTCCGAGCTGCCCAGATTGGCCGACTTGGCCGTGCGGTGGCAGCAGCCCCGCAGGAGTCCGTCGCAGGTGCCCTGAATGAGGCCGCCGGAGAGCCAGCAGCCCAGAAAGAACTCGCAGGTGCCGCCGCGATGCTGGCACTCCGTGTCCGTTGTGATGTCGACTGTCGGAATGGTGGGGGAGTTGAGTTGCGAGTTGCATTCTGTGGGGGGTTGTTCTGTGTGTGTTTTTGTGGCTATTTCTGCGTTCTGGGGGTTACTCGGGGGTGGCCTAGTGCAAGCAGTGTCCCAGCGGCTGACCTAAGCCCTACCAAATGCGGGGACCAGGGATCGGGTTTGGGTTGGATCGCAGGATCGCAGGCACTTACCTTTCTCCTTGAACGTGCTGGCTGATTGAGGACTGCTGGTGGCCTCCGAGGCGCTGTCCAGGTCCTGCAGGCTGTAGTCGTTCCGCACATCCTGCACGGCGGAGAGCTCGTTGATGCCAAAGTTCTGGTCCCTGTTTTTACAGAGATTTATTTTAGTTAAATATACAAAATAAATTCAAATAAGTAACTTACCTAAAAGCAATATTGTCGCTAAAGTAAACTCCATTGCCGGAAGGTCCACTGGCGCCAGCGGGTCCACTGGGTCCCGTGGTGCCCACATTGTCGTTGGCGGGAAAGACCACCCTGGGACTCCTCGACGACTTGTAGGGATAGTACCTGCTCTTCCTCGAACCCTGGTACTCTCCGGGGGCCACATACTCCTGGAAGTTCTTCTGCGGCCCAAACTGGCGTATAGGCGCCGGCGGTCCCGTCCTGAACTCCGTGTCGCCAAAGTAGAAGCCGCGCTGAGGCCGCTGCTGCGGCAAGGCGGTGATTGGTCCATTGATGTCCCCAAACTTGGTCACATCGTCGCGGTAGATCTTGAGGCCATGCGGCTTGGAGTTGCTCACCAGTCCGGGGAACTCGAAGCTGGAGGAGGAGGCGGGGTCCGAGTCAAAGTACAGCTGGCGCGTGTGCCGCGTCTCGTGCTGCTCGTACTGCGTGGGCGGCGGAGCAGGTGGCCCATCCTCGCTGTAGGGCTGCGGCTCGTAGCCACCGCCGTTGCCGGCCTCGCCGAAGATGGGATTATCCTCGCGATAGGCCTGCGGATGGAAGGGACTGGCCGGCTTCAGGCTGTAGCTGGGAAACTGGAAGCCCACTCGGCGACTGGTGTTCTCCTGCGGCTCCGCGTACTCCAGCTTGTCCGTGGAGCTGGCCGAGGCCAGGAGATCACTGCGCTCCGTGCGCTCCGGATCGAGTTCCAGCTCAAGGGGTTGCTGCTCGGGACTGCCCTGGGTGGCCAGTTCCGAGGCAAACTCATGGGCCACCGCTGCCACGCCATCGGCAGGAGGGCCCAGGGCAGACAAAGTGGCATTCCTGCTGGGACGCAGCTGGAGGAGGGCCCCCGAGCTGCCAGAGGCCTCGCCCCCCGTTTGGAGGGGGATGTACATGTAGTTGCGCCTCCTGCCCTGCCGCGTCACATTCTCCGGCAGCGTGGGCACCAGCTGCTTGGGCACCGTGATGAGTTCGCTCTGCGGGAGCTCCACCGAGGGAGCGGGTATGATCTCCACGTCGGACCGCCGCTGGGCCATGCCTCCGTTCATTTGCCGGGCGGTGCGGTAGGAACCAAAGGACTGGTAGACTGTGCCATCGCTGCGCTGGCGCACATCCTTGAAGCTGATGTCGTCCTGCTGGCTAAAGCTCTGGTAAGGAGCGTAGAGGTTCCGGGCAGTGGCGGGCGTGGTGAAGGGCGAGCTGGAGGTGGCCGCCGCCGCCGTTTGCCAGGGCAGCAACTGGTGACCCGTCAGCAGAGCAGCCGTCGTCAAGGCGGTGGGCGTGGCGCTAGAGGAGGAGGAGGAGGCACTGGCTGCGGAGCAGTAGGCGAGCAGATTAATGGCCCACGTGAGTTGGCTCCATCTCCAGGTGTTGCGTGTGCTGGCCACTAACATCTTACATCGAGCAGGATGAGCGGCGCGTGAGTGAGTGGCGTTTTGGTCGGTGGTAATGACACTGGCTCTGGCTGTGGCTCTGCCTCTAGCTCTGGCTCCAATTAAGGTGCAGCCGCTCCACTTCCTGCTTGGCGCCGCCTGAACTTGAACGATGGCCGCCCAAGCCGCCGCTGAGCTGCTTCGCTTTTTCTACGCTCCGCTGAGCTTCGCTTGGGTACTGAAAAGTGGATACCGAATGCTGTCAGCTGCGTGCCGCGTTCATTGATCTCCTGCTCAATGCTGGTTTTTGGCCTGCTCTTGGTCTGGGTCTGGGTACTGGTCTTTGGTTCGGTCTTGGGATTTTCCGGCGCAATTGAGCTTGATTTGCAGTGCCTGCCGCCGATGGCTCGTGTGGCGGGTTTCGTTCGGATCGGATTGGATCGGATCGGATTGGGTGCCGGGAGCCGGGAGCCGGGTGCCGGGATGGGATTGGGTGACGGACGGGTGTGTTCGCTGGCTGCTGGCTGCTGGTCCAGCGGTTATTGGACTGTGTGTGCGCTGCTCCAATGGCAATTATGGCAATTGCTGTTGACGCTTTAACAGCCACGTTCCACGTTCCACGTTTCGAGCGGTTTCATGCGGCTTGCATGCTGCACTGCATCGCGACTCTGGCCACGAATTACTTCCTTAATTGCCTGCAACAGATATAAACAGATACATTATATTCGTTGTATTCGTGTTTTGTGGAAAAACTCGTTTTTCGACCAGTGTCCGGGAGTGTGTGGGAGTGAAGCTCATAAATGCCTTGCCCAAATGGACATTTTCCTCGGGTAGCCGAGGTAATCTCCGCTTTGCGCATTAAATTCCCATTAATACCGCCGCAAATTAATTTAAAATCATCAATTTAAGCGAAAAACCCGTCGCAAGCTTGCCAACTTGCAACTGCAACACGCGTTTCCTCGGTCACGTTTTTTTTTTTTTTCGTTTTTTTGTATTTTTTGGGAAACCTGTCGCCGCGATAAAAGCATCTGGGAAAACTGGAAAAACCGTCATCAAGACGCTGTTTTTATTTAATTTCCCTTTTTACTTTTTTTTTTTTGTATTTTTTTTTGTGACTTTTTTTTCGATTTTTTTTTTCGTTTTTGCTCGTTTTTACATTTTACGTTTCACGATAGAAGGAAATGAATGAATGTGTGGAAAATGCCAAGTCGAACGTACATAAAAGGTGTGCCTCAGTACCCTAACGAAGCCCAAGAGCAAAGTTCTTAATTTTGTAAGAGTATTTTATATTTTTATTTTATTAAGATAAATATTTGAGTTGAGAGAGTTGAGAGCCCTTTAAAATAGCATTAAATAATCTTAATAAAGTCACTTTTAACTAGTTATATATTTAATTGATTTATTTTTATATTTAAGGTATTAAAGTTCCTTTATTGATACAAATTTAAAATAGGAAAATACTATTAATTTATTTATTGTAAAATGAAGCTGGCTACTGACCTAAAAATTTCCCATAAACTTTTTATTTATCTGCCAACTGTAAAAACAACTCCATTTCTTTAAAATCTTAATAAAAAATACCTAAAAATTAAACAGAACCATTAAAGACCGTTGAAAGTGAACGGCTTTTAGGCTAAAGTGTACAAAATATGTAGTAATAAACGTCGGAATCCTTTCTAAATGTGGAAATTTCTTTAAAATAAAAGCTTTAAGCGGCACTGCCGTTCTCCTTACTCAAGCAAGCATACCGGCAGAGTCTTAAAAAACCTTTTAATTAGCACATTAAAACTTAATTGATTAATTAGGAGAGTAAGACTCTTGCAAAATGTTCACATTAACACGATAACTTTAAGAAAGCCCATGAAAAGAGATGCAGAGAGTAGTGATTATTAAACAATTATAGCTAGTAAGATTTTTAGACCGATTTCTTGAAGAAATTGTGCTTCTTGATGTCATTTATGCTCAGAACCCCCTTGTCAAAGTTTTTGCCGAATGCCTGGTCAGCCGAGCAGCAAAAACAATTGCCTGGAAAGTAAGAGTTTGTTTTTTAGGTGCTATTTTTGCTTTGCTTTTTTCTCGCTCTGCTCGGCAGCGTTGCAGCCGGCGCTCCATCGTCTTTTCACTTTCATTTCGAGTTCAAGCACCAGCGGAGCAGCTGGTCGGCGATTTTTTTGCAGCTTGTGCGCCGCTCTGGCGATTGCTTCCTTTAACTTGGCTCAAACTTGACATTTTGAACTTGATTTTGTCCGGGAAACTAGGAAGCTGCTGGAGATGGAGCTGGAGAGCTCGTGATGCGCTTGGGAAACTGTGGAGGCTGCCCCCAAGAAACGTGACTCGGCGCTTCGACAGCTTTTGCATAATAGTTAACACATTTTGCGGACACTTTATGTATAGATGGTTTTTGGTTATGAAATATTGAGTGTTTATTTTTTCTTTTTTGGCGACTCAACTGGTTTTGCCAGCTTTTTTTTGCTTTCCACGCACGGTGATGCAACTGGCGCTGGCCAAGACTCAATTTACATTTTGGCCAGTTGCAGGCGAGGTCCGTCCGGGCTAATCCGGGATCGGACTCGGATCGGGTTACGTAAGCCCGCTGCACTCTGCTGACAGCTGCCCCATCATCATCATCATCATCATCATCATCATCAGCATTATGACCATCATTGGGCAGCTGCAACAATGCGTCTGCGTGCCGCTTCCATTTCGAAACGGCCTTGAGTGAAGGACGCCGGAAACTGGCTTTCGGCCATTTCTCTTTCGCTCTCTTCACGCCATGCATAATTTACAATCGTTTTGTTGCTCTGCCTGCTTTCAGTTTATTTGTTTTAATTAACAATACTCTGCCTGGGATTTGTATGTTTTTTCTCTTCTCTTTTCTGATCTGTTTTTTTCGGTTATTTTTAGAGGAACCCTTTCAGCCGTGTTCCCGCCCGCAACTTGATTGCTTTTGTTTTAGTTTTGCGCTGGCAGTGAAAGTTTTTTTGCTGCCGCAAACAATGCGTCGTTCATTTCGTTTCGTTTTCATTTCGCTGCAAACAAGCGATTTTGTTGCTTTTTTCAGCTCGTAATTGAGATAAATGCATTTTAAATGCGCCACCGCAGCTGCGCGCAGCATCAGCATCATCAGCAACTGGTTGCAGTTGCAGTTGGCCTGGCCATTGCGTATGCAGATGCGTTGTACCATCGGAGACGCGGAGACTCGATTGTGCGTCACAAATCTTGAAGACTTTTCTCCACGCATAATTCAGGCAAATGAATTCTCCACAAAGACAATGGCAATAGCCATCAGCTGAAGCCACAACCAACAATGGCAACACACAATAGCTCAGCCAAAAGTTGTCATTTTCGTTCGGCTTGATGAGTTGCGCATTAAATAAATGCGACACAGGCCAGCTCAAGGAAATTTTTATGCATTTTGTTGAATTTCGGAGGGGAAAATGCTTAAATTATGGAGGAGGCAACCCGATGCTTGCCTAATAAATTAAGTAAACCAAAAAAAAAAGAGAAGCCCGAGACAAGCAGAAAATCTCTTTTCACAAAAGATCCAAGCTCTGGCTCTGGCAACTGGGAAAACTTAAGGCCGACTAACAATGCCTTTTGGAACAATTGTTAACAAATGTATCTTCCTTTTATGTTTCACGAAATAAAGAGAAATTAAGACGCATATCAATGGATCTTTAAAGCCAAAGATAACAAAAGATCAAAGGTCTTTCTTTGGCTGTCTTAAGAAATATGTTGTTATTCCTTTATTAAGGCAAATTATTAAAAAAGAAATCGTATTCATAATTGTTCAATAAATCCGTAATACGAATTAATCGAAAACATCAAAATTCCTTTTATTTTTTACCCCCAAAACGCTCGTAAACATCTCTACTTAATTTTTCCAACTTTTCCCTGGTTAACCGTGGCATTTTCCCATTTATTTAGGCAGGCAACCAAAAGACAATCACCGCCAGCAACCGCAATCACAAAATTGATGGCCCCTCCTCGCCTTGCCCGACTCCCACTCCCAGTTTCGGCGCTTCGTCGGTTGTCTTCTTGGCCAGAGTTGGAATTAAAATAGATTTGCTCAATTATTTTGAATTGCTACCATTCGCAATTACGGATTGTTTGCACAAGCCGAAAGGTTAAAGCCATTTGACTTTCCCACCGCCACCAATCCCACCCCAAGTGGGTCAAACAGCTGCGCTCTCGTCTTGGCCTGTCCATAGCCAAATTAAGTGGAAATTGGTGTCATGCCATTGGCACAAAAACAGACAGAGAGAGAGACGCCAAACATATATTAGAGCCGCCGCCGGGCTGGGCTGGTGTGTTGGGTAAGGTAAGTGCCGTTGTAAACCGCAGCCAAGAGCGCTTCAACACGCCCGGCCACATAATCAATCGTTGGCCGAAAGATGGCACCTGTGACGTCTCTGCTCCACACTCGCACACTCTCTCACACACACTCCAAGACGGTGTGTTAATTAGTATTCAATACGCAAGGCTGCTGCGCAATTGTTACGAATGTGTTAAGAAGTAGCGGTAGCAACAGTAGCCATAAAGCTGATATATATATAGCAAGACATGCAAATCGTTGATAGCGGCGATGATTATGCAATTAGCGCCGGCGCACACACGGCGTATGGGCAATATTAATCAATAGATAGTGTGCGCCATGGGCCTCTGAATTAGCTAAGCGCAATAAACCCATGGCAATCCCCTTGCTAATAGCTCGTGGCGTGCTGTAAGAGTTTACGAAAAAAAAGAAGAGAAAAGAAGATAAACAAAAGACTCAGGCAACAAACTTGGCAAGTCAGAAGACTTGAGCTATTTGCCAGCTCAATTACCTCTTTAAAGAAAACCTGGCGCATGAGCAATATTAATCACCAGATAGTGTGAGCTTAAAGTCTCTAAACTTTCCGGGAACGTGGCGCTAATGACTCGTGATGTGCTGTAAGAGCTCACAAGAGAAATTGGGGAAATACCCCCCGAAAAAGGGTCGATAAACAAAAGACTCAGGCAACGAACTCAACACTCTCAGGCGCCGAACTTGGAACGCTCGGCTATACCAATAATTAGCTGACCCATAGCCAGTAGCCACTGGTCACCTTCCCCGCCCCGCCCACACAGCGCCCAATTAACAACAACCAGCTGATAAACAAACAACCCGAATGCATAATCAATTGGACTCGAAACGGAAAGAAGGGAAAAAGGAAAAAAGGGAAAAAGAGTGAAAAATGATGAAAACAAAAAATTGAGAAATCATTTGCATAAAGCCAGCAACAATTTTCGAGTGCTTCGATTGGCTTACATAAGACTGAAGCTGCTGCGGCTGATGCTGCTGCTGCTGCCGAAAGAGCACAATGCACAAAGAAGGCGAGAGAAAGAAAAATATTTACATAAAGCATTAAAAAAAGAAAATAAAAGCAAGGCAAATGAAGCCAAGAAATCCATTGCCATGGTCACAATTTGGCGGAACTTGTTTTTCAGCCGCCACGGGCCTCGTATATATCGTCATATATTTTGGATTTTATTACACGATGAAAAAGGGTCTCAGCCCCAAAAACCCAAAATCGCCCCTGAAGCTGAACCGGACTTGAGGAGCTCCCAAAAATTAAGTAATTTGCTGGAAAGAAAGTTCTCAGTCACAACAAAAATCCGTGATATATATATATACATATTTGCCATCTATATATATAGCATGCTCCAGAGAGCAGCCGCCAAGCAATACGAGTTTCTCCGCTTATGCAATAAGCCAGCCCTAAATTGAAAAAGCAAAATAAAATAAAACCACTTCAGGAAAACGGAAAAAAAGTAAAGAGATGTTACCAAAAAAAGAAGAAAAATAAAAATAAAAATAAAGAGACGGCGTCGGCGTTGCTGATAATGAAGTTCATGTCATACTCTGAGTGTGTGTGTGTGTATATATTGTGAAGTCAACACCAGACATCGACGGAGCCATAAAAACGTTGCCAAATAATTTGTGGCCCAAGCTGCAGTTAACCAAATTGAGGCTAAGACGCCGCGGCGATGCGGCTCCCCTTTCCTTAACTTAACTTGGCTTTTGACTCATTTCCCATTTCGTTTGCCCTTCTTTTACGCACTTCGGTGTGCGAGTGTCTCAGTATTTATGTTTTCCGGTTCGTTGTTTCTTTCCTTTTTGCATTTCGTTTGCTTTTATTTGCTTTATTGGCGACTTGACATGGTTTCTTCTTTTGTTTTTAGCTTTTTTCTTCTTCATTTTTTCTTTTTAAGCCAACCTATTTATTATTCCAAGTCTGCTGCGTCGGTTATGTAATAATTATCAAGTCGTTAATGTGGAAATACATTGAATAATCGCGGCCCCAATGGCTAGCATTGTTTCATTTGGCATGACAAGTTATTGGGTCACAAGCGGATGACGTTTTGAAGTTCAAATAAATAAAACAAACTATAAAACAATAGTTTGTAGGAGGAAGCTTATTATTAGAGCTTAGTGGGTTAAAACTTAGTGCATTTTTATGGTAAAAATATATAACAGAATTAAAGATTTTTTAATTGGCTTAGTAAACATCTTTCCCTGAGTTCTAAAGTGATTTTGTAATTAAGATTGAGGCTCCATTGAAATTTTAAACTGTTTTTAAAGTATTTAAGTAACTAAAAGAATAGAGTAATATTTCTGAAAATAACATAAAAGTTAAACCTTGTGAAAAATTTAGTTACCAAATCCTATACTGGTTGTCAAAAAATCTACGAAAATTCCCAAAAAATACTTGATTAAATTTACTGTCAAGCCACCTGTGTGCTCTACTTTAGATTTACATGTTTTGAGTTCCAGTTAATATAACTTCCCCCGTTATTCTGGTGGACTCAAATCCAAATACTGGATTGACTTCTCCTCCACAGGTGTTATTAGTTTACATAAATAATACATGTAGTCTTGGCTACTAACGGGATTTAGCCCCGACACATCGCCTGCGTTGGATTATGTGTCCAGGCATTTTGCAAGCATTTAACGGCGAATACTTTCCACATTTTGCAAGAGACCACGAGACCACGCCATGAGGTTTGCGTTTTATGCATTTGCAGAGCAAATACGTATACGTACGTATATCTCATGCATATATATATGGCAAGATTTATTAGATAATGACGCTTTACTTTTGCACCATAACTAACTATGGAGTTTCTTTTTTTGCGGTTCGATGTGCGAATGTTGCAATGTTCAAATGATTTAATCGCTGCTGTCGATGATTATGGCGGCGCTTAATTAGAAAACTTAATGCCTCACCTCTCTCTGGATCTGGAGCTGACTGTGTGTGGAAATCCGCTGAGAATTAATCCAAATTGCTGTGTTTATCTGTTTGGTTATCGATTTGGGTTTGTTTTTTATCTAAGCACAAGTACTGAAAACGAGAGAGAGAAACGGCATTAGGATCCCGGTTACAAATTGCTTGCAATTTATATTGTGGCTGTTTTCATTGCACTTTTCTTTATTGTTTCGCCGTGTTTTGTTTCGAGAGTAATAACAAAAACATGAAATGCCTCGGATCCGATCGGATCGGATCGCTGCGGAGCGTACAAGCAGAAATATTGTTCAAAGTCCCAGAGACTCGACTCCAATTGCAAAATCAAATCACTTTCACTGTCAGGAGCAGATCGGTGGGCGGCAGGGAGGGGTTTTTAGCTGCCAGTTGCACTCTCCGGCTCTCCCTCTCTCTCTCGCTGTAATTGGTGCTCTGTATCGCCCCAAGTCCTGGGCGCTTTACCGTTATCTCTTAATCCTTGTGGGCACACTCACACTGCTCGCGATCACGAGGCCGCCTAACTGCACTGTTACGAGCGCGAGCCGAATTCAAAGTCGAATACGAAGCCGAAGTCGAAGTCGGAGCCGAAGTTGAACGTGGCGATGCGCGAACACGACCTTTTCGAGCGGACTGCCGAAGAAGTCTGAACGCTCTGCTCTGCGCAGCCGCCAAAGCTGAGTGCGAGCTTTTTTCCTCCACTGGCTGCGCAGTCGCAGCGCTGCCTTTGCCTGCCTCTGCCTGCGAAGCAGCGAGGGAAAGAGGAACTGGCCAAATCAGCTGTCCGTCGATTAGGCAACAACAATAAGTGCACAGACAGGCGTAAAAGATGCGAGAAGAGGGGTAGCCAGGGGCGGTGGCAGGCAGGGTGCTGCAGTACTGTAACAGTAACAGCCACCGCATTGTACAAATAATACAAATTATTGCTTAATGCCCGGGCAGAGGAGCGTACACCGAAAAAATGAGATATTAATAATTATTTAGTCACATATTTAATCCCATTTGTGTTTGTTTAATAATAGCTATGAGGAGTCGAAAGTAATTAACTATTTATGGGGTGAAATATCATTAAAACCTAATCAGTAATCATGGATTTTTTAAGATTAAAGAGGATTAAAGATAATTAAAATCGTAAGCCATATGCTAAACTGCAATTAAACATATTTAGTATATTAGGTACACTTTCGTACCTTGAACGTACTTATTTACCATTGATTAACCAACTTTCATTTCCTTCTTGCATATTTTAATTTAAATTTGATATATTAAACACATTTTCTTTCAGCGTAAGCTTCCCTCTGAGCCACCCATCAGCCTCCATCCCTTTTGTTGCCTGCAATTATGATATAAAGTCGTAAGGCATCATTGGCCGCCATGGTCAATAGTAAGCACCATCGTTTTATTTCGCTTTTTTTTTTATTTTTTGTTGGCGGCCGAAAAAAACATGACAGCCACCAATTAAACATTTTCAGTTCATATTTTCCCCAATGCCTTTCGGCCGCTAAAAGCCAAGAAAAACAGAACCCGCAGAGAGCGCCTCGCAACATTTAATGCCTTTTGACAGACTGTGGCAGGCTGTGACTCCGCAGTGACTCGGCTGTGACAGCTAATTGCAGTTGATTTGATTGAAATGTACACACACACACTCGTCCATCAGCGTGTGCGCCTTGTCCAACTGACACCGACTTGCTGGCCAATGGGGACTACCAAGTAAACCCAGTTAAGTCTCAAGCGAATCACAAGGGTGTGCCCTCAAGTCCATGGTCGGACAGGAAAAACAAATGGGATTTCGGAGAACCATGAAAATGTTACAGAAATTGGGCTTAAGCATATCTGGAGATTTGTGGAGAAAAGCGTTAAGGAATTTGGTTTCAATTGGTTAATAAATTACTGGAAAAACCTGAACAAATAATGTAATATCTGAGAAAATATAATAAACCTTACCCTTACCTTGTGAAGAAACTAAAATATTTTTGTATACCTTAATTTATTTAATTATATAATTACTTATATAATAATATTTATTAAAATAAATTAAATATTCTGTTCTTTTCCCATTAAATATAAGAAAACTGGTTTTTTCTTACCTTAAAAATTTAATAACAATTGCAATGTGTGTCCTATTGTAGTACAAGTATATGAAATATTATGGTTTAATCACTTAATAATTAAAAGAAATTTTACGCTTACAAATTAAATATTTATGATTAATTCTTCTGCCACAAAAGTTCAAAGCACTTTGAAACCAAAGATTTTAAGATGCTTAACCTGATATCTTATTTAGTTTCCTAGGTAATCCCATTACCAGTTGACAGACCTTCTGCAGCTGCCCACAATTATACCGGGGTTCAATAGCTGAAGTCTGACAACTTACTTACGGCCTGAATAGCTCGTCTCCTATCTGCTTTTTTTGGCCACTCGAGCGTTCAAGCCCGGTACAGTGAATACCTAATACTTAACAATTCAACGTCAAGGCTGGCACCTCAGCCAGGGAAGCCTTGATCTTAAAACGGGGTGGTACGGATACGAGTTCGGGTTTTGCCCGCAATCAGCATCAGCGACGGATGGTTCAAGTATCTGTTGCTGCGATGCTGTGACTTTTGTGTCGCCTAAGCGACGACAGTGGAGTGGCCTTTGGGAAACCACGAGAGGCGGCGGTCAACACACAGCATCCGCTACCGCTGCCGCTTTCAGATAGATGATTCATCCGGCATCGGCTTTTTTGGCGGATTTCTTCTACTTACTCGAACTTTTGATTGCTGCCCCTTGCTGTTGCTATTTAGCGGAGCTAAAAGTCCGTTTTGCTCTCTATTCGCACACGAATCGAAAGTGAAAGGAGCAGCAGCAGCAGCAGTGGCAGCATTTCTTCATCTGTATCTGCAGTTGCTGCCATGGAGCAACTACACGGAAAAAAACTATACCTTGGGGGCTTGATTTCTGTATTTATAATATTTTTGTAAGTAATTACAGTGTCATTTTTAGCCCAAATACTTTTTTAGAAGTAATGATGAAACCAACCTAAAAAAATTAAATAAAGAAACGATGATCTCAATGAAATAACGTTACAAAATATTTATTATTAAAGTATTATTTAAAATTATAACCGAAAGGTATTATTTATAATTATTATTGTTGATCTATATTTAGAAATATATTTTATTAACAAACAAAATTTAAAGATCTCTGTAATAATAAAATATTAAAGAAAAATATTATTTAAGATCATAAACCCTTTAAAGCTGCTTAATTATAATTTCTGTGTACTGCTGCTGCGGGGCTTAGGCATCGGCAATGGCATTGGGATTGGGATTGGGTTGAAGTTTGAGTTGGGGCTTCAAGCATTGGGGACGGAGTACTCGGATTGAGATTGGTGCGGGTGCTGCTCCAGCTCGAGCGAATCAACTCCAACGCCAGCTGCTGGCGGATGCTTGCGACAGTTGGAAAGTGTTTGCCGCCTTGCTTTTTTTGTTGTTGATGTTTTGCTTTTGCTTTTGCCACTTTTGTGCTTTTTTTGTTTTTGCCTTTTGCGGCCAGGGCAAATATTTGCATACACTGCTGCTGGCAAACTGGCAACCGCAAAGTCGAGTAGCAATTGCTCTTAATTTCGCATGGCACAATTTCCAAAGGGGCAGCTGGGGCCTGTCCGCAATTATGAATATTCATTAATCGATGACAGGCAATTTGGTTTTGGCGCTCGGCGTTCGGCGTTTGGAATGCGCCGACGCGATTTCTCTCCATGTCTCTAACAGAAATCGGCAGCAGCGGCAACTGAAGCATCGCAAAAAGGCAGGCAACTGCAATGAGGAAGTCGAAGCATTTCGTTTTTCCACACACCTCTCCAGTGGCAGCTCCAGCTCAGCTCCAGCGTTGCAAAAGGCGGCAAAAATCGATAATTGAAAAAAAATATTTGCTGCGCGCGGCATTAGCATATATTTGCTCCCCAGCAGCGGCGAGACAACAGGGTGTTGCGGGGCGTATTCGCGGACGGGTGTGTGTGCGGAGAGCACACCCTGTGTGCCACATACAGGAAAATATATTCGCAAACGAGTATCGGGGGGCGCAGGCGCAGGCCTCGCCTGCCTGATGGCCATGCCATCATCACTTTCACCCAGAGGTGATATAATGGACGCAGCCGCAGCCCAGCGAGCCCGACAGCGTCACCAATGCCAGCAAGAGGTCTCCTCTTCCTGGGATATCAGTGGGGAATCCCCCTGATCTTCCTTTCATCTTTTTAAGTAATCTATTATATTGAATTAAACTATAACAGAGTTTATTTAGAATTATCCTTACATACTTTGAGATCTATTTTGGGAAAATAAAATACTGAACCAATTATATTATAATTGTTTTAATAAGGAATTTTTCCTGTTATAACTTTTACCTTAATTTCCTCACTGTTTTTCCCTTCACAGTTTGCGGTTTTTCCCCAACTCGTGATCCATTTTAGCACCCCCAATTCCCTTGGCCAGATCCAAGAACCGCCGGGATCTGTTT
This sequence comes from Drosophila tani, assembly GCA_008042535.1. NCBI lineage: Eukaryota > Metazoa > Arthropoda > Insecta > Diptera > Drosophilidae > Drosophila > Drosophila tani. The sequence continues at coordinate 8,691 of VNJO01000781.1, read as the reverse complement.
CTTTTGTTTATGCGAACTTAGCACCAGCACACGATCGTTGCTAACGATTATCGATAACACCTCCTAATTCGATTAGCAAAGCTTGACAAATTGCCAATATTTAGTAAGCCAATTAGCAGATGTCAGTTGGCGATAAATAATCAAAATGCCAGAACAGAGCGGCCAAATAACTGAATGCAGCTACGTTAATATGCCAGCAGCCATGACAAGGGGGAAAAAGAGCGACCTCAAGACGCGTGGCTAGGATATTAAAAACTTTCCATTCCTGGGTCTCGAAAACAGATCTGTCAGTCTCACAAGATATACATCAATGGTTTTAGGGTCTGTGCCACGAGCCAAACTTGATCGCAAAATTCGCGGCAATTAGTGAGCAGCTGTGTAAAAAAATCTCCACCAAAGCAATAATAATTAACAACAAACCATTAAACGAAAAGAGGAATACTCTGAAATCTGCCAAAACTTGATTAGAACTGGTAAAAAACGAGAAAGAAAGCTAACTTCGGTAAACCGAAGTTGGTATACCCTTGCAGTCTGTAATTGGATCATTGAAAATCGAACCATTTTAGTAATGTTGAAAAAACATCGAATTTTGTAAATTTTACATTTTACATGTAGAATTTTACATTTTCATATAAATGGACCGATCGATTCTATGGCAGCTATATGATATAGTGGACCGATCTTAATGAAATTAAAACCGTAATTCTAGAACCTTAAAAAACTGCTATGTCTTAAAATTTATAGAAATTCGTTGAAAAACAGAGAAGTTAAATTTTTTTTTACATTAATTTCGCCATCATTCCTATGGCAGCTATAGGATATAGTAGTCCGATTTCGGTCGTTCCGACATATATACTGCGTGCTAAAGAAATAAGACTATGCTGAAAATTTCAGCTCGATAGCTCAAAAACTGAGAGACTAGTTCGCGTAGAAACCGACAGACGGACAGACGGACAGACGGACAGACGGACAGACGGACAGACAGACGGACATGGCTAGATCGACTCGGCTGGTGATGCTGATCAAGAATATATATACTTTATGGGGTCGGAGATGCCTCCTTCACTGCGTTGCAAACATCTGGTCAAAATTATAATACCCTCTGCAAGGGTATAAAAATAACAAAAAACTGTCACAAAAGTTGTTGTCTCTAAACAGGCAATTTAATGATAAAGAGAAGTTTAAATCAACAAGGAAACCTACAAAAAGCATTTTAGTTTATACGTTATTTATTTTTTTATTTATTAAAAATATAATTTAACGGAAAGCTGTTGTTTCCATATGTAAATAATTTTCTACAATAAATATTTAGTATAAAAGGTTATACAAATGTTTTAAACAAAAATTTCCTTAAGCTTCCAAGGCAGAATTAAATTTATTTCTTTGTAAAATCAACCAAGACCCATTGTCACACTTTTCATACTTCCCCTATCTGACATAATACCCTTCCTGAAGAGCAGTCCAATATTAAGCCGCACAAATCTCATAAATCAATTTCTGAGGCGGCTGTCGAGAAGGTGAAGAGGAAGCCAAAGGCAAAGCCAAAGCCACAGCTCCAGGTGAAGAGAAAAGAGATGCCTCCTTGATTGGAAGATTACCGAATGCCATCTGCAGATCGCAGAGCTGGAAATATGGCCGTTTAGATCTTTTTGTCTCTTGCCCGTTTTTCTTTTCGTTTTTTCATTTCGCTAATTACACAATTGTCTCTTGGCGGTGTTTCTTCTCTCTTCAACGACACATTTTCTTGTCATGTGCGGGAAGACAGACCTCGGTATGGGCTTATACAACACGCTGGAGGGAGCATGCGTAACCCTGCGGAGGGTGTTTTCCCTTTGAAATATGACAAGAAATATGACGGAGATGGAGGCTTTGCTGGCTGCGCTCGCTGAGCAGGCTAAAAAGCCCATAAAAGTTAAGTGCAAGAAATTATGTTGAGTAAATGTAATTGCCTGGAAGAGATGGGCCCCGATCCCAGATATATGTATATAGTAGGTATATATGCACAATGATATATGCAAAGCCATGTGGAAATGCGTTTAATTTGCACATTAGTGCGTGGGAGAGATTTGACGGGCAAATTACGCATGCATTTCGTAAGCAACGGATACACAGAGAGAAATGGCTCAATAACAGTAGCTGAATAATGTCTAAAACTCAACTGAATTTATGGTGATTTTGTTAATTATTTTAATCATTTTATTTCCTCGTTTTGAATATAAGAATTCGCTGGAAAAGTGTAAGAAGAATGAAAGATTTTTTATGTATTATTTAAAATCCATAAATAAATTGAGATAAAATTCATTTAATGTTCTATAAATATATTAATTATTAAATAGAGACCTTTAAAAACAAAGAAAAATAAAAATTCTATAAGATCTTGACATATAACCTTCCTAATATTTTGTTTCACTTTAAACCCTTATATGCCGATGAGCGACCTAGAAAATTGCCCCATCCGCTGCTCACATGACAGTGCAAGACATTTCATAAGGCGGCAGCCACCGAAATTGGCAATAAAATTGGCCCGCTTATTGTCGCAATCGTCACAATCTTCGAGCAAACAACCGTTTCTGGCAGCGGGCCAGGAAATTGACTTTTGGCCTATTAAAATACGATTTGAAAACGGGCAACAGAGCGGCTGCTGAATTGACTTTCATTGATGGCCGATTTCATCCGAGGAGATTTTCATAAACTGACAGATTTCCTTATTGCAGCAGCCGCTCACTATGATCGATCCATCAGTCGATAGATCGGTTAGTCAGTTGGCTTTCAGTTAGGCACTGCTAATGCCTCCACTTAACGGCAGGTAGATTGGAAAATTAATCCTACCGGAGGCCAAACGGAACCCATCTGTCTCCGGAAAATCAAAGTGCAATCAGCCCCGCTCAAGTGGCACAAGCCAAAAATAAATAGCCGAGGAGATGGGGGTTTCATGTTGGCAAATAAAAAACTTAAACTACAAATACAAAAATATTCATTAAAAAGTAAAAGAAGCCGGCCAGCAAAAATGAAAGTAAAATTAATTTTTTTGTTCAAGAGGCGCCCGCTGCCTGATCGCCGCCAGTGGGCTTCAGCGGCTTCGCTCGCTTCTTGGTGAAGTTTTTGGCCATTTTTTGGCGATGATGTCAACATAATTTCTCCACCTACACAGCGGGCCATCCGAGTCACCTCTCCGCATCCAATCTTTCTCTCTCTCTCTCTGCTCTCGCGCGCGGCTTGACCCCCTGCGTGATTGCGGCTGTGGAGTTTAATTTAAGGCGAGCACGCGCTTACGTAAGCTGCGACCCCGTATCTGTTGGCGGGGTTCGTGCCTTGAGTCTTTTGTTTTTGCGGCATTCGCCACGCCAGGAAGCAACTGCGAGCTGCGAGCTGCCTCATTTCCATGATAAATACTCGTACATTCTGACCGGCGTGCGATGCGGATAATGATCCCCAAGAGCAGCAAGAGCCCCAAAAAGAGATGCAGCAAATGATAATTATCATGGCATTATCATGGCAGTCGCCGCGAAGAAAGGTTAAGCCGCCAGCAGGGCGTCCGCCGTCCATCGGTGCGTATACATAATGCTCGCTCGCAGACGGACATTCGCATTTGTTGCTGTAACATTTTATTGCTTTTTATTCGACGGCGGCGCTGCCATCATCACAGCGCGCGTCATAATATACATAATTTCTTAATTGCTCGGGGTCAGCTCGCGGATGGCTGGATGGACTGACTGATGCTCGCAATGGTTGGTTATGGCTGATTGCTTCTGCTGTGCTTTTTTTTATTATGCTCTTCGGTTTTCCCTCTTCTCCTATTTATCTTGAGTGTTTTTTGGGGCGCCACGCTGCGGCAGCTGGCATAAGAGTCAGCATGAGGTTTCGTCAAATCAAATATAATCAAACAAAAACACCTCTTCATAAGGTAAGAAAGAAGTGACGATTGCTGCTTTCTGTTGCCAAATTTTGTGACGAATTTTAACTCTTCTTACATGTTAAGAATAATTTTGGGAATAAAGAAATATTTTTGCATATTGTTTATAACGAAATCTAATTCTATTTAGAATTCGGCACAAAATCTGTATTCACGAAATTGTCCATAATAAACAACTGTTTAAACAAAAAGTAAATTAAACTTTCGTCACTAAAACATGAAAATATTTAAATTATAAAGTATTTAACTAATTTCTTTTCGAACTTTATTCCATTTATATCTAGGCTAATGTTTTTTGTTTAAATAATATCTTAGTTCGGAATATTTCCTTATTATTCCTCATAAATTTTTTTTTTTTAATATTTTAAGTTTTTAATTGAATGTATACGAAGATTTCTTCTTTCCAGCTCTTGGCGTGACCTTCGTCACTATGACGACCACATAAGTCAAATACTTTTTAGTTAATTTATTGAATTCCCTCAACTGTTGGTCTAATATTTGCCATATTTTTCAATACAATATTAACATTAGGAAAAATGATTCAATAACCCCTAAAGCCTAAGCTTACTTTCCCTGAATCGATTAAACTAAGAATCTCTCTTTTCTCTAAAGTTAATTATCAACTAAACGCAAATATTAAGTAAGAGGAAATCGAAGAAAATTGACATTATTGCTGATTAATAAATAAATTATTAAATAATTAAAAAATAAATAAATAAATGGAATGAGCCTTGACTAGCCTCTGCTTTCTGAGTTCCTTCTGTACTTTTTCTGACACTCATGCTTCTCTTAGTAATATTTCTATCGAGAACTAAAGCCCTTCCCCCTTGTCCTCCAATGATTCTCAGAAGGACTTTTAACAACTTAGATGGGGTTTTATTTAATTAAGACCTATTTTATATTCAAGATTTACTTCACCCGCCTCTGATTAAAATATTAACCCAATTAGTATAGCAAAACCCCGATAGTTATGCCATTTCCATGACCGTATGGCGTGCACCGATTTCACCAATTCTTCTGCCACAGATCCTCCTCATAAGCTGGCCATAAACGCTCTATTGTGTTGCTATTTTGTGTATCTGAACTTGACAATGGTCGCACGTAACAAATCCATTTCGGGGACTTATTCCCAGACCCCGCCATATGCTAAAGCTCCTATCCACCTCTCTGATTGTGCCCGAGACTTAAGCCGATTTTCGTTTGTATTTACTCGCTATCTGTCCGTCCGTTTGTTGTTCGCTAAACGTTAAAATATTTGCCGCGAACGTGCCTGATGAATATGTAAACAAGGCGAAAAATTCGCATATATGGGCTTTACTTTTTGGGTTAATGTTAATGCGAATGCGAATGCATCTGCGGATTGGATGGGCAATTTAAAAAAGTTCACCAAATTGTCTGACATCGACATGCAAATTTCATTTAACTTGTTTTCCCTTTGCGGTTTCCGTTTATTTTCTCCATCCGACATCTCCAAGCCCATATCTGCATATATGTAGTATACGACTATATATGCCCGTATATCTATGCATAATTTGAACACTTAAGTCTTCATACTCTCGCGCAAAGGTTGTGCCAATTTGGGCAAGTGGCTTGCAAAAATATGGTGGGAAGTGGCTTTCATTAGGAAATTTTTTGTATTAATACAATTATATTTCTTTCATTAGCATAAATAGAAATAATAAAATGAAGTCCTCATATCATGCCAAGGTTTCACATAAAATTTAGACCCTTTTAACAAAGACTAATTTCATGGGAAATTTGATTATATTTTCATTACTTAAGCCCTAAAAATATGGAGCTTTATGAACAACAATCATAATTATTTTATTACCTTACGATTGCTGAAAATAATGTAACCAACACATAATTATTTTATTATCCTTAGTATGCTGAAATTAATTTAATTTAAAAGTAAAAATTTAAGTGAAGTTCACAAAAATACTAGAACTGTATTTAGTTAATATTTAAATCTTAAATAAAATAAAATGAAATAATAAATAATAATAATTATCATTACATATATTTAATGTAAGATTAAACTCCTATAAATAAAAAAAACTTTTCATTTACCTAATACACTCTTAAGTAAAATTTCCTTATTATTACTTTTATTTTGAAGTAATTAGTCCCGATAAGTAATTAATCAATAACTTTATAGTTAATTTAGGAACAACGTATATTCATTTATCAAGAAATATATAAATCTTAAAAATCTTAAACTTTAAAACCCTTTAAGAAGTACAAAATGCTTAATTTCAATTTGAAAATGTAAACTAAAATATAGATCCGTTTAAATCCTAGTAGGGTTTAGCCGTTCTTTTAAATATCTGTCTTAACATTCAACTTTTCCTCTTATTTCTTAGGGCATCGTAAGTGTCGGCTGTCCGTTCTGGTTGGTTTTTTCGTAACAGCTTGCATAAAAAAATACCTGGATGACGGCGTGGGTGCCTTTCACTCAGCTGAGCCCAGCTCAACGGGCGGCGTGCCGTGTCAAAGTTGGACTCGAGTCGAATGGGCAGTGAGTTTGTGGCTTTTGCTTCTGCTGCAGCCTGAGCTTCAGCTGCAGCTTCAGCTTCAGCTGGAAATGATTCAATTTCACGGCCATTCATTCCGCTGCGAGTGCTCGGCCACCGCAATTTGGCGCAATTAGCAGCACGCAGACCTGCAGCTTGCAGCTTGCAACTTGCAGCTTGCAGCCGAGAGTCTGGCAGCTAGCACGCCCCCACTGGAAAACGAAAAAGGAAATCCCAAATGGGGGAAATGCACTCGTCCGGCTAAATGAGCAACGCCCCTGCGACCAGAAGTGGGAGTGGAGAGAAGAGGAGGCGTTCCGCCGACCTTGCCGCCACGAATGCTCCACAAATCGGTGGGCCTGGGCCTTTGGAGGAGGCTTTGTCTCTCTTGGCTAATGACCGCATGGACATGAGCACGGCCAGAATCGCTGACCTTTCGCCAAGCCATCGAGCAACTGAAGCGTGCCACTGGCTGTGACGTGGACATGGACACATCGGCAGCTTGTCTGGCGTCGGCGAGTGTTTCTGTCGGATGTGGATGTGGCCACCGGCCAGTGGATGCAATCAAGCGGTGAAGGCAGTGCGCTTCGATGGACCTCAAACCGGAGGACAGTCTCGGATTGCGACACTTCCAACTTGGAGTCTCCGCAACGCGGTCATTTGTGGTCAAGCGAAGAGGAAAACTAAGGGGAAAACTCAAAAAAGTCACAGCTGCCCACAGCCGGAACACATATTTTCCAGATGGCTGGCGAGCCAAAATTGCAAAATTCTCAGAACCGATTTGAGGGCAAGAAATTATATGTAAAATTATATTTCTTAACTTTATTTAATAAACTTATTTTTATTTGAATTCAAATTCAAATGCAGATTTTCTCGCGCCTCATAGTAATCACCTGTCATCTCATTCTAGCACAGGCATACACATAGCTAAGCAAAAGCATTCAAGTTGAAGTGAGTGTGAGAGGAATGGCCAGGGCTTAGAGAACTGGTTCGAAGTAAGGAACCAGTACGTAACAGTGTTGTAAAATGCTCACTTTCAAACCGTTACAAGTTTAAAATTTGGGAAATCAACAAAAATGTTACTTATTTTTATTTTTTCCTTGAATACATAGTTTTATTTGTAAATATTTGTGAACAATTTCAGATAAAGCTGCCTTTAATGGTTGCTTGCTGGCGCCAATAAAGCTTTCAAACAATCTCTGTAAGTAAAAAAGTTACATAAAAGAGGTAAGTAAAGGGAAATAAGATTCTTAATAATGATTGCTCTTTAAATTTCGTTTTAATTTGACTTATCTACATATCAAATCATCTATAATTTCATTAGAAACAAAAACCAATTTAAAATTCCTTTAACTTCCTGTAATTTTCCTTTAAATAAATATATAAAAACTCACTCTTCTTGGTGGGCGTCCAGCCAATCTTGGAATTAGCATCCTTATTGTACTTCTTGAGCCAATCCAACACGGGCTGATAGTATTCCAAAAGGGCCAGGCTGCTCAAGCCTGTGTTATTAGGCAGAATTTTGCCAACAACCTCCTTCCAGGGCTTCTTGGAGCCCAAGGACATCATGGTTCTGATAACAAAAACTTGTTACAAGAATACATAATATTAGAAAAATTAATAAACTCACTTCAGATCATTTCCCACGGCATAGCTGCCATAGAAATCGCAATTGTGCAGCGGTCCGCGGCTGAGACTTTTCTTGCAGAACTGGCGATAGAATTGATAGCCCAGAATTTCGGAAATAAATTTCCTAAAATATTAAAGTTAATTTCTTTAATGTTTTCTGTAATTTTAACAATTTTACTTACTGAGTTTGGAAGCTCTGATCGATGTTCACATAGAACTTGTAGGGGAAATCAATGGCGCCTTCGGCACGATCTGAGGGAGGCTCTATACCCGCATGCTGCTCCAAGAGCCGCCAATAGTGCCTGTTCACAGTGTCCATGTCCACCGTATCGCTCAGAAGATCGTGCATGACCTTGGTGTGAACATAGTACTGAGGAATGCTGAGAATGGTGTGGATGGCCTGGGAATTTATAAGGATTTAACGAAGTTATGCAAAGTTTAAATGAGTATTTTTACCATTCGAAAGAGCCTGCTCATCAAGGCCTGCTCGCTTAGCACTCCATTGGCCGAGAGGCGACCCGTGAGATGGGAGGGAGCAGAGGCAGACAGGACGACGGCCTCGCCCACGGCAAACTCCAGGTTGTAGGCCTTGAAGTAGTACGAGGGCAGGCGGCGCTTCTGGTGGGCGTAGTACAC